>VWZD01001014.1:856134-909034 GCA_013396695.1 Sakesphorus luctuosus | reverse complement strand
GGGGGGCGCTGGGGGCCGGGGGCGGCCGCGAGGCAGCGGGGCTGGACGGCAGCGGCCCCGCGCTGGTGCTGACGGTGCCCTTCCCTTCCAGGTACTAGTGAATATCGGCAGCAACTTCGACTCGGAACGGAGCACTTTCATCGCGCCCAGAAAAGGGATTTACAGTTTCAATTTTCACGTGGTGAAAGTGTACAACAGGCAAACCATCCAGGTCAGCCCCGAGCGCCGTCGCCTGGCTCCGCGGGCACCGCGGGAGGGAGCGGACGGGGCCGCGGCCCCGTGGGGCCGGGGCTGTGCGGGCGGCGGGGCGGGGACCGCCGCGAGAGCGCAGACCTGCGTTTCGCTGCCCGAGGGGACGGTGCCCAAAGGGCTGCGGAGCCCCACCAGGCCTCCACTCGGCCCCTGCCCACATGAGCCGTGCCGGGACGGGAGGCGGTCGCCCGACGGCTGCCTGCCGCCCCCCCTCCCCAGCCTGCCCGAGCTGCGGGCTGCCCGATGCCGCGGAGCGCGGATGGGAGCATCGCTGAATAGAGCCCGTGGGAACGGCGGCCCCCTGTGGGTTCCTCACTCACTCTCTGGTGGCAGAAGGTTTTATAAGGATTTGGGGTTCACGGGGGCACCTATGGCATGGATGCAATAACGAATCTATGTGTGTATATGCAGCTACCCTATACATGCCTTTTGTATGTGGCTCAATGCATACACACTTCTAAGCAGGGTTAATAAATTACCGGCCTGAAGCCAGGTAGCATAACCCAGACAGGAATGACTGTGTAGCAATGCACATTGCAAAGGTGACTGTGCAGCTATATACCACCGTTCTGGTGTAAGTGGCTTCACACCTCTAGCTTGGACAGGTAGTGTATTATTAATGTGGGGTATGCAGTCCCGGTATCATTAATGCGAGCTGAGCAGAGCTTATGACTGTGTTGTAGCATATTGTCTTTGCTGCTTAACAAAGGAAAACTACCTCTTGAATACACTTCAAAGGCGCTGACTCCGGCGCCTGTGGCTCTGCTCCTCGCTGTCTCTGAGATTTCGCATAAAGCCATCTTTCAATAAGTATGAGCAGACCTCTTTTCATAGCCTGGAAACGCAGGCACCCTATTGAAATTCTCCAAAATAGGATCAATGTCCTGCTTTATATGCACCGGGTGTTTTGATGTGGTTGTTGGTCTAAAACAGCGGTGAAAGACTTCTTCCTTTAGAGTACCTATCTTAGCTGGGTTCAGATTGGTGTTTCTTTTTTATGGGACTGGAGTTTCAGCTGTCAAAAGAGGCCTTTTCTTAACTAAGCATCTCGCCTGCTAGGCGAGCCCCGGTGGTGTCGTTTTCTGACTTTAATTGACAGAGGGCTTTGTTTTATCTTGCTCCTTAGGTGAGTTTGATGCTAAATGGGTGGCCAGTGATTTCTGCCTTTGCAGGGGACCAAGATGTGACCCGAGAAGCTGCTAGCAATGGAGTCCTGATTCAGATGGAGAAAGGAGACAGAGCTTATCTAAAACTGGAGAGAGGAAACTTGATGGGAGGCTGGAAGTATTCAACATTCTCTGGATTTCTAGTGTTCCCGCTTTAAATCACTTCTCATCCAAGAAAAGAGAGATCTCTTACAAATTCCCAAGTCATAGCTGGGTTTAAAGAGTCATGGACAGCAGACTTTTTACATTCAGATATTAAAGAAGCTAAATCCTGCTTAGGTTTGTGTACATCTGCTTTGAAGAATTACTACTTATTTTTGTTGTGTCGCAGCCAACAGGCGGGAGACACTATAATTGATCAAAACCCCATTTACATTCTTCTCTCTCCTCCCACAAAATTAGTTCCCATCTCTGTGTCACTGGTGTAATCTGCCATCGTTCCCCCATGGCTTCTGCCTCACACAAGTAGACTTTAGATATTTTCATTGTTCTTTACGGCATATTTTGTAGTTTTGTTTTTAAAACATGGTAATCTTGACTCTTTCTCTGAGTTTAACTTTTAAAAAAAAAGCAAAGTATTTTTTGAATACATGGATGCCATGATGGAAGGGAAAATGCAATTCTTGCTGTGTACTGGCTGGCAAAAGGAAAAATTTCTACATAAAGAACTATTCACAGCCAAGGCTGACTAGAGTATTTCAATATTTCTATGTAATTCTGAGTGATTGTGAAATTTAAGGCTGCTAAATGTTTTGATGCTTGTTTTGCTCTTGTACAATGTGGCCCAACCAAACGCCAGGAAGTATATTGAACTTTTACTATTACTCTGTAATATATGTGTGAATATCAAAAATTAATTTTTGCTTTAATTCAATAAAGTTTAAATGGGACTTTTATTTTTCTTAACCAGAAATAAGGTTTCTCAATGCAGGTAGGTGGGGGGAAGATGCTAGGCACGGTCCCGGGGCTGTGGTGCTGGGACCATCGGGCGGGCCACCACTCGCCCCCCTCGCCCCGCAGCCCCCCGCGCGGGTCCCGCAAGCCCCGCGGGCGGTGCCGGCAGCCCGAGCGGCCCCGTCGCTAGGAAGTTTCTCGCCGACTCTGATATCTACTTATTTATAGCATTTATCTGTATTATATTCTGTAAACCAGATCGCATTTTATACGGCCGCCTAAAAACACCCGACCATGTGCAATCGATGCTGGTACTATTGATTCGCTAGTATTATTTGTTTACCGTCTTTTAAAGATGTAAATGCTATAATTTTGCAGTACTCAAAGAGATTACTACTTTTATTAAAAGGTGCGTACGAGGATTTCGATTGTATCTAAACTTTAATGTGAAATAAACCGGTGAAACGACCCCCGGGCTGTGTGCGTGGCGCTGCGGCGGCCGGCGCGGGGCTGTCCCGCACCCGGGCTGCGGCCTTGGCGGAGCTGCACGAACTCCTAGCTCTCGGGAAGGAATTTAATTAGCTCCGAGCAGGGGGTGGGGGGGATTAATACAAGCACAATAAGCAACGCTTCTCGCTTTATTCACAGGTTCTGCCCTGGAAACAGACCGGCGGGGCGGGCGGGAACGCGCTCGGCGGAGGGGCGGCGGCGGGAGCGGGGCCGAGCCCGGGGATGGCCGAGGCCCTTGGACTCCAAGTGCAACACACCAGCCTTCTCTCAGCTCCAGCTCCTCTGTCGCCCAGGGGTGCGGGGGCCAAAACTCCTGTCCCCGTAGTTGCTGACTGGCGCAGGTCGCGATTTGCACCCCGCAGGAGAGGTGAAGGCGTGGGCCGACCCTCCTGAGCCCCCGCCAGAGCTCGCCGCTGGCCAGGAGCCGTGCGAGGGAGCAACGGAGATTTATGAAGAAGGAATAATGACGGAAGGCAGCTGGGGTGTGTTCAGCTGGAGTTACAAACTGCCCAAGACAGCTCAGGCGTCTCGTTCTCCGGCTCCTCTCTCCATGTCAGACTCTTCATTTACTCTCCCTTGAAGGCTCTCACCGCTCCCGCACCGCGTTGCCTCTCTCCCGCCCGGCTGTCAGAGCCGCGCCCCTTTCGCGCCCCGCCCACCCCCCGCAAGCGAAAGGTATGGACATGGCAAGCGGAGCCGCTCCTGCCTCCCGTGACCGCGGCGAGTGGGCAAAGTCGGCAAAAAAAAGGGGGGGGGGAGGGGAACTAGGAGGGGAACAACAATTACTGGGTTGCAAGAGAAAGGACGGCGGCCTTATGCCCTCAGTGCGACGAAGCCAGGCGGCAGCTCCCGGCTGGGGAACCCCCGGCGATCGCCGCAGGTGCGGGGGCTGGGGATGCTGATGCTTGTCTTTTGTCTTTTTTTTCCCCTCCTTCTTTTTCCCTCGTCTCCCTTAACGCGAAGCAAATAAACCCGCTACCTTCCGCCGAAAGTTTTCCCCTGGTTCTGAGCCTCTCATTAATATTGTGCAGCTGGAAATTACATTACTCCACTCGCAGCAAATCGCTGCTCTGCGGCTGTTACAAAACGCCGCCGTGGCTGCTTGAAACAGACTCGCCTGCTACGCGCCCGCGCAGCGAGCCCACCATCGCGCGCTCAGCGAGACCCCCGCACCTCGGGGCCGTCAGAGGCCGCGGGGAGAGCGTGATTTACAGTGCCTTTGCTGTGGAGGTAGAGCCGCCCCGAAGCCCCCGTGGCTCTTGGCCGCCCCTTGGGCCAGGGAGCCCTTGCCGGTGCCCTGGGCGAAGACCCTGGCCCTGGACGTCGCTCCCGCCCCTTTTCCCCTCCGGGGCGGGTGGGTCCCACCGCCTCCCCGTCCAGACTCGGCCCGAAGGCCCCCCGGAACGCCCCCGAACCGCAAAAGGGGGGCTCCCCAGTGATTTACTTCAGCAGACAGGCTGTGTTTAAAAACTGCCCCTTTTCGCCATCCATGGGACCCCTGCGGTCAGAGGAGACCGTGCCGGCACCGAGAGAGGAAGGCCGTGAAGGTGCCCCCCGATCAGGCAGCAGCGGGGAGCCCTCCTTGCAGAGCCTCCCGGGGCTGGCGCGGCCCCGACGGGGCGGGCAGGACGACGGGCACCACCGGGCCGGCCGGTCGCACCCGTGCGTGTTGCCACCGCCAGTGCTTTGGCCCCGTGTTTACGGCGAAATGGGCGTTTGGTTGCACCCCCCTGAGGCCCGTTATCCTCCTGGAGAACGCCGCACCTGGGCTGGTGAGGCAACGCTATTTTGCTCCTGGGGCAACGCTGGGTCCTGCGACCCACAGGGCGGCGGGCAGTTTCTAGAAAGAGAACGGGCTCCGAGGAGGTGACCACGCCGAAGGAATTGGACCCAGGTGCCGTTTTGAGAGTTGTAGCCAGACAGGTCCCTGTGTAAGGCTGCTGCACCGCCGTCCGGGCTGCGCGGACCTGAAGACAGACAAGGGACCGGCTTTGCTCGGTGTCCCCGCACTACCCGTGAGCAGCGGGCGGGATCCACGAACGGCCCCGCCACTGAGGGGTCCTTCACAGGGACGCCATGTCCTCTCGGGGCTCCGGCGGCCTTGTCTCCGGCCCCCGCGGCCATGGCACTGCTGGGCTGCTCCGGGCACGGGGATGCGCTGCCCCCAGAAATGAGCAGCCGCTGCTCTGTACCCGGCTTTAATGTGTTTTCAGTTGATGTAAGTAATGTCTGATTGAATTTATTGCTGATTAGCTTTGAGCATCAGTTTACACAACAAGAAATTATGTTTTATTCAGTTCATTAGCATGTCTAGTGTTTGGTTTATGAGCATATCACTAATGGTAATGACCAATGTTGATTGATTTCTAATGTGAATATAATTACACAATGTAGGGGAATCAAAGGAAAAATCCACAATTTTAATTGTTGAGTTTTTAGGGCGAGGGGGTGGAAAGGGAGAAACAAACCAACTCTCTTATGTGCCAACAATGCGAATGTACAGATTAATGACTCCGGCAGGAGACGGGGAGTTTGGTCCAACAGAAGAGCAAGTGGAATGCAGTTAACTCTGGGAATAGTTAATGCACACTCGACATCGCAAAACATAATTTCCCCTCGTCTGCCCCTCAGGTACGGCTGGAAGCCCAATAAGTTCGTTTGGAAGCGGCCGTTCCCGAGGAGCCAGCGGAGGCAGGGCTTCGTGCATGGCCGGGCAGGCGGTTCCCTCCAGCCCCGCCGGCGGCTGCGCGGCTCGGAGGCAGAGCGGCTGCCGAGCGCGGAGAGCTGCACCCTGCCCGGGGTCAGGGGGGGCCGCTCGCCCAGCTGCGACAGCGACAGCGGCAGTGCCGCCCCCGGCTGGGAGCTGCGAGGTGGAGACGGGGACCGGCAAGTGCTGGACAGCCCTGGCTGGAGCAGAGAGAAGGGCTGCAACAGGTAAGGGGAGCGGAGCGGAACTGCTTGGGCCAGCCACCGGGTGGGGTTTTAGAGGCAAGGAGGGAGGGGACAGTAGTGTGACGATGGGAGTTGAAAGCAGCTTGTGTACCCCATCTGTGCTCCGTGCCCCTGAGGGTGATCTCTGAGAATCTCCTTTCCACTTAAAAAGAAAGGTGGTCTGGAAGGGGAGAGATCAGAGCATGCTGTTGGAGTCATCTTCAGTGAGGTATGCAGTGTGAGAGCTCAGGTCTGAGAGAGCCCCTGTTGTGCAGAAATCCCAGGGGTGGTGGGGACTTGTAGACCTGTTTTTGTTTGCCACCCCTTGGACAGGGTCAGAGGGTGAAATGCGGTGTGTACTCTGCCAGCTAAGATATGTGAAAAGGCCTCTCTTGTTGCTTGCCTCAAAAGAAAAGAGGCCTTGTGTTTTTGTTGACAGTGAAACAATCTGTGTGCCTTGCTGTGGGAGGAGAGGGCTCAGGCAAGGATAGCAGTAGTCAGTCCCTGTGTCTGAGGCATTGCAGTTCTCTCTGCTTTCAGCACTCACTGGAAACCCAGCATGGGCTGCAGGCAGTGTTGCTGGCACTGGGGGTATCTGCTCTAGGTGCACTTTTCCCACCTTCCACTAGCACGTCCAGGCTTCCTGGGATGTTTTCCTGGGATACACGACAGTGGGGTGCCACTCTTCCAGAGGTCCTGGGTCAACAGCAGTGTTGGACCCAGTGTAAAAATCTGTGTGCATCTGGGTGCAGAGCATTCTCCCTTTCCCCATAACACCTTTGAGCCTTCTGTTGGGACAAGTGAGGAAGATAATGCCATTTGCCTTTCTGCAACTTTATTCATGTGCTGGTGGGGAGATGATGAGCCGTGTCACATTTCAGCAGTTGCACTTAGTTTCTTATAGTGTGGGATTCCTGAAATGAAACAGTTGTTCCAAACTCAGGAGATGCTGAAAAGCTCTGGGAAATTTTGCTTCAGGAGGAAACTGTGGAGCTCTTGGAGAATGGTTCTAGCATTGCATGGGCATGTAGACTTGAAAAATATTTTCAAGAGTCTCCTGCCTTTTGTGCCTTGATCACTAATAAAAATGGGTTCAAACTTAGTACTGAGTCTTCCTTGCAGCATGCTGCTACCAGAACTCTTGTTGTTGGTGACCTTCTATTTGACTGTAATTCTACTAAGCTATCAGAAGCAAGAAGATCTGAAGAAGAGATATTGGAAGAATTTGAGCAAAATGAAGACAGAAGATGTGAATAATTGTCACTCATATTAGTAATTCATGTTGTGTACAACATATTAATGAAATATCAGAGCTTCAACTTCAGTTATATTTCCAGGGTTTTGGTTTTGTCTACAGAACACTCATTCAAGGACTAGAGGTTAACAGGAGGACTCCTGCTTTGTGTGCAGTTTATAGTCATCCAGCTTGTAGTGGAAATTCTCGCTTCATTGTTAGACTTCATGCTAATAAATTTTAATGCGTTTTCAATGTTTTGGGCTTCAGGGTCATTCAAGTCAGGGCCATCCTCCTTGAGCTGCTTCTACACTGACAGTGTTTTCCAATTTTCCCAGTAATAATAACCCTTTTAAAAAGGTATTTTAAGTGGAAATTAACATAGTCATGAACCTTTTCTGTTAGTAAACACCCTGTGCCACTAATTGCATGATAGCTAGTTTTGGTGTTGCTGACACCAAAGCAGGTCAATATTTCTTTCTGTTATGAAATATTATACTGAGTCTTAGGGGAAAAAAAGTTATGATTATGTCATATTGCTCACTCTACAGTATTTTCCTTCAAAATTGCTTGTAAAACACTACAGGATGTTGGTCAGACTGCCTGATAAGTTGACCTTATAAATACTATTTCCACAGAAAAAAATAGCAGAAATATTTTGTTCTTTGCCATGAATGTGGCATTTCTGATTTCATAATTTTAAAGCCTGGTCCACAAGACTTGAAATTTCATGGGTCAGTTATGCTTCCTTACTTTGACTGTCCTGCAATTCTTTGGCATGTATTGAGTCATTTTTTAAAATTATTGATTGGCATCGATTCATAATTACCTTCTGAATGTTTTTATAATTTCCTGGGTTTGTATCTCCCAGCTGTCAATAGAGTTGAATTTCCCTACAATTCTCTCTCTTCAGGTGTGGGGAAGGAGAAGCTTCTGATGTCTCTCTTTTTAATCTGGTTTTATTGTTCCTTTGCTGTCTTCTGAGTGATTAATGTCAGTATTTTAGTTTTTGAAGAGCCTTTCCAAAGGCTCTATTGTTCATACAACCCAGAGGATTGCAGCTTCTTGTTTTGAAATCCCTTCTTTGAAATGGCAGGACCACCTCTGTCCAGAAGAGTGAGATGAGGCTCAGCAGTTATTATATACATAACAGAAATACTAATTTGGGTAGCTGTGAGGTTTGTCACGTGGCCAACCTCTTGCAGTGATGTATTGAGCAGAGATCTTCACAGAGTTTCCTGCAATATTCTCAGGTCCCTATTGTGGCTTGATTAAGCTAATTGAGAGCCCTGCTAGTAATTAACCACCATTAATAGACATAAACTTACCAGCTTTGCATTTAGCTTATCGTGCACGTGAAAAATTGCACAGCTCTCACCAAACTCAGATTTAAATTGTTTTCCCATACTGAAGTAAGACATCACTGAGTCTTGAAGCACTGGTTTAACATAGCATTTTGACCTGTGAAACGATCTTTCTTTTTTAAAGTGGAGGTGCCAGGGCTCGTTTTATAAGATATGGCTTTAAATTCCAGTGGGTCACTAAATGAGATTTTTCTGCTGACATAAATTTGCATAGCTGTGTTGCAGTGCAGATTCTTGCAACTTATTCTGCCCGTGGGATCTTATGGCAGAAGCCAGGAAACTGTGCTGTTACAGCAATACATCCCAGTGCCATTTCCTCAGTTGTTGTGAATAGTAGATACACTTGCACAAGACAAGGATTATTTGGATTACTAGGACTTTGAAGAAACACATTCATATTTCTCCTTCTCCCATGTTATTTTAATTTTTTTACATGACCTTACACAACACAGCTGAATTCTTTTGGCCATGTTTTCAAGATCATGTAAAGTTTCTGGATAATTATGAAGACATTTAATAACTTTAGGGGCAAACTTATGGTGGAAGGATGCTGTTGTCCAAAAAAAGAAGATGCCTATGATAGGTTGCTTTGTTTTGTTTTGTCTTTTTTTGTTTGTTTGTTTGGGGTTTTTTTTGAAAATAATTGGAATGTCACAGGGTCAAAGTGGTCCAGTGTTATCTGGTGATGGTCATGTTAAGTTCCATCAGTGTAGGGTTTTCCATGCATAACCCCTTCTGGTCCCATGACAAAATTTTCCTACTTAAAATATTTTATTTTATTAAAGATACAGCAAAAAAATCCGTTTAAAGAGTTAAAGCTTAACATATCAAGTAAGGCATTTGTTTGAATAATATCTGTTACTATTTTCTCTTGAAATGGTAGATGGTTTTATGAAGAAACCATCTCTCCTCTGTCTACAAAAAGTCTTTCAGATGGTACTGAAGATTTGAATGCTTGTCCTGGGAAGTGGAAAAGGAAACAACTGAACTATTCTGTAACTGGTTTAAGACAAAACAAATAAAATGTTTACAAAAATGTGTGCAGCAGAGTATCAAACACAAATACAGTTTTTGTTTCTGACAGTTTTGTGGTTTTTATGTCAGACGTGGTCATAGTATAAGGTAGCATTGGCTCCTGAGAAACCAGGCAAAGTGATGCTCCAGTTCCCTGGTCAATTAGTCAGAACCCACAGGTTTGGTCATGACTGCTTTATGCTCATAACAGTGGTAATGCAGCCAAATCCCCTTGGTTCTGCTTCAGTGGCTGCACAGATCATCTGCAGATTGGTCATTTTTGTTTAATTTTTCATCATGTTTTTAATGTTCTCTTACTGTAATGTGTTTTGAATGAAGTTGAAGATGTTGCAAATACAATGTTGGGGTGTTGTTTGTAAAGTGAAATAATTAGGAGGTGGTCTAAATGGGGCTGTTAATGTCAGCATATTCCAAAGAAGGCAGGCTGTTCATTCAGATTGGCTTCACATGTATTCGCTTAATTTGACGCTGTGTGAATATATTTTATATTTTCCAAATGTATCTGTCACATCCTACTTTAATGGTGACAGCATATCATATCACACTGTGTTTCTGTCTCACTCTATCTACACTAGTGTCTAATGAATGCTTCTGCACAAAGGCTGTTGTACACAGCACAGCTGAGTGAGTTCCTGTCTGACTCAGAGGCTTTTCACTGAGCCCTTTACTTCTGCAGTTTATGGAAATTTCCCTCCTGTTACCCTGTGGCCAGGTTGGACTAACCCTCTGTCTGTTCTCAGGGGCAGAAGAAGATGGTAAGACACTTCTTTCTACAGGTGTACAGCAGGAAAATGGTTTTGCAAGCTTGGAGCAAAGGGAGTGTTACATGGGAGGAAGCACTAAGCGCTTTTGAGCAAGCAAGGTAAGGCCTGGCCACAGGTGACCACCACTTGTAGGAGTTTTAAACCCTTTGCCACAGCAGTTCATGTCTTTGCCCACACCAGTAATGTGCTGCAGAAGTACAATCCTTTATATCTTGAGACATATCTTGTATATTCCTTCTGTTGCAGTTGCTCATTTTCTGAGTTTCTCCTACAAGTTTTTCAGCTTTTCAGTTTTAACTGCATTAGTAATCTTGTTTCTCATAAGGCCCAGTACTTGAGCCTTGCCAATCAGGAGGAGAGCCTCTTTGCTGTGCTAACTCTTTGCTGTGCTAGCTTGGGCTGGGCCTGCCTCTTTGTGTATCGACTTCCTGTCATCTTGGAGATTAACTTAAAATAATTCTTGCCTTTAGTAGCCCTTCCCAGTTTTTTCCACTGCCTTTATAGCTTGTTCGTGCTGTGCTTTTGCTTTTCTAACTTTTTTTTTTCTTGTTTAGAAGAACCCTGTTGATATACAGTATTAGGCTCTCTGCTGGAGAGCGGTAATACGTTAATTCTGGCTGAAGTACTGGCTACCCACATCTCTGATTGGTTCCTCAGGAAAGGATGGAGATAGATACCAATATATCTAGTTACTCTGTTGAGAAGCCTACCGTTTTGCAAAACACTTAAGAATGTGCTTGATGTGAAAAATATGTTCATCCAGTTGAAAGCAACAAGGTGCTTCATGTTCTCAAAGTTAAAGCACTTAAGCATAAGCTTACCAGGCATGTATGCCTTCAGGCTAGATAACAGAAGTACAAGAGTTGTTTTATATCTAAACCAGCAGATAAAAGTGGCCTTTTGAAAACTGGAACAATCCTTTAGAAGGAATTACAAGCAACAATCAGCTACTTTTAAGGTGGATGGCAAATGTGTGTTTGTGAAGAAGGATTTGGAGGCTGGTTCTGTACTTACTTATAAGCCCAAGTTAGCAAGTTTGTTTCTTTGATTAATAAGTTACTTCATTAAATATTGTTGGCCCTGACTGGCTTACTGCTATGTTGTGAAATGCAGTAACAAAAACCATGAAAAAAGTTGCTCTGCATTGTAAAGTTATGCAATAGTTGAGGTTTAGTTTCTGTCTCTGTTTTACCAAGGAGGTAAATTGTACTTGTTTCTTTGGCTGGTGTGGATCAACTTATTATCCATGCAGGATGGGACAAGTTTTCCCTCTCCCAGTTACTCATGACATAAGAGTCCAGGAGAGTTATCCTACTGGTAGCTCCTTCAGGAAGCATCTATCCAGGCTCATGACTGAGCATGAAGTTTCCTATGGTTCAGAGTTAAATGTTACAAGGGAATAAAATTCTTCTCACTAAATGATAGTGAAAACACAGTAGGAGGTATTTTGTCCAGGGAATACAAGCTATTGTCCTACCCTTGTCCAGAAGGCTACATACATCAAACAGAAGATGTCTTCCTTACATTCTAGCTAAATCAATGTTATTTCTTCCAGAATACTGCTGCTTCCGTTCCTAGAGATAAAAAAACATAGCTCAGTGTCAGTAGATAATTCCTTCTCTTGGGCTTTCTGTCCTTGACCAGTAGAAGTTTTTATTTTTCTTAGACAAGGAAGCCTTTCTTTATCCGTGGAAGATTAAATTGCTTTTCTGGTAGATCTGCCTTACTGAAGAAACAGAGGAGGAAGAGCAGATAGGGAAGAAATAGAAAAGAAGATAATTTCAGGGTATCTTTATTGTCTCCTATTGTTAGGATGTCAATTACTATCATATATCATTTATACCTCAAACTTGTCATAGCTTGAGGTATTTCTTTTTTTTTTTCTCTTTCCACCTAGTGGAAAATATATCAGTTATCCATATGAAATCTTTTTTATTGCATCTTTAAAGTATGGCCATAATGCTCAGAGGGATTCACTTGTTAAGATCCTACTGAGAATGCTAAATATTAAAAGATCATAGTTTTTAAAAACCCAATTGTGCATTCAGTGGGAATAATTGTAGAAAATAATGGCCTTTTCAGCTTTTTTAGTTTGCACATTCTTGTTTTAAGTGCTGTTATCTCACACGATAGAATGGTCAAGAACAGGAGATTAAACAATGTATATGTAGGCTCTGATTTAGCTGTAACACTCCTTTTGATGAGTGCAGAGTGCATTTAGGTACTGCAAACATCAATTTTCCAAAATGGTGCTTAGGAGTAGAAAGAAGGTTAATGAACAGAGAAAAATCCAAATTTCTCCTCTAATTGACCAAAAGGCCTGTGAGAGATCGGTGAGGCTGCACATAGTTGGGGCACACGGGCTGTGGTGGGGATCTTGGCTGGGGGTTCATTATTGATGGCTGTTCATTATTGATGGTTCTCATTGGTGAGAGACAGCTGCTGTCTGATGGCTTTTGCCTTCACAGAGATCAGACCTCCAAATGACCAAGGAAGGAGGGAAGCACTCATTCATAAAATATATCAACTTACAGCCTTTAGACACAGATCTTCCCTTTCCTTAGTGATGTGGGGACAAGAACTGACTTACATTCCTTGGAGCCCAGTTATTTTTCGCCTTGGAAGGACAGTGCAGGTCCATCCCTACATGCGGGTAGTGCTTGTGTGACCTTCTGAGGGCAGCCACTGCCCCAAGTGATTTCTTTCAAGCTTCAACATTGACTGTGGCCAGAAAAAGTTTGTCAAAAGGGCTCCCAGCTCTCACTGGGAACAGAAGACAGAGGGAAGATAATGAATAGAGCTAAAAGGTGAGAGGTGTCTGCTAGTTCAGCTCTCCCTTGGTCAAGTTCTCCCTGCTTGATCTACCTAATTCTTACGTAGAGTCAGTCCTCTATTTCCTTTCAATTAGAGCCCCATCCTGCTTTTCTGTCCCTTCCAGTTTGTGAATTTTAATCCTTTCTTAAGTCTGTTTCACTTGTATTTCTTCTTTGCTTTCATGACTCAGGACTTTTTTGCTCATTTCCTTCATGCTATGTCATTTCTTCTGGCTGGAACAGTGTCCTCCTTTTCTGAAAGGAAACATCTGTCCTGCTGGAGGATTAAAGGAGATTTTAAAATAAATTCATAGGGAGTCTCAAGCCCTTGCAAAAACTGGAAGAAAATGGCAGTGAGCTTCAGTTCTAGCGAGCTTTATTCCTGTGCAGTATAATGTAATTCATAATGTTATCAATGTCTATAAAAGCATAAAGAAAAGGCAGCAGTAGGAGTTGCAGAAAACGAAAAAATCAAAAGCCTTGTAAAGGATATAAAATTAAACTTCAAAATAGTGTAGATGAGGAGGAAGAGTGAGAACCATGAATTGCAGACTATTGTGGTAAAAACAACATTGGAAAGATCTAAAAGTGAAGCCAAAGATGGAAGAAGAACCCACAAACCAGCCAAAAAAATTCCATCTAAACCAATTTTAGCTGAATAGGTTAGGAGCAGAAGAGGAAGGAAAGGTTAAACAGTTTTCATTTATGTTGGATGCAGAAAGAAGAAATGATCCCGAACTTTCCTCTGTGTAAAGGGGACCAGGCAAGCACCATCAGTTTGACTGTATTGCTGAGACAGTGTCTAAAAATAGTCTCCCAGCTTTCTCACCAAACTTCCTCTCTGTCTTTAAATAACAAAAAAACCCCCACAAACCCACCACAAAATATAAATCTCAGAAATGAGCCACCAAAATGACAGATTCTTCTTTAAACTTGTTGTTGGAGGTTAGATCACAAATTCTTTTCTGCTATACTGGATGTGATTAAAACAATAAGTATTCCCTTCCATACCACCTTGAAAAGCAAAAAAATCAGTGGAGAACTATATCAATAAGGTGTCTCAAGCCTACTCTAATTTAACATGCATTTCATACCAGCTGCAGCTGCTACTAGATGGATAAATATTTGGATAACCTCTGTCAAATTTCCCCCAAATGGAACTGTTTCTGCCTCCAGTGAGGACCTGTGACTTGTGGCATGGGCACAGTGCCTTGAAGACTTACAACCTTTGCTTGACATAAAAGCAGAAATGAATGAGATTTTGATAAGAGAACATCAAAAAGATAATGGTAAGTTGCATCAAGAGATGCACTGCATGTAGTTTCTTTGTCATAGGTGTGGTTACTGCTATTTTGTCCCAAAGACTCTTTTCAGCCTATTGAGATCGGCCTAACTTTGATTGATTGATCGATCAATTGATTGATTGAAGCAAATGTTGATTTGCATCCATTCTCATGTGTAGGAATCTTTGCTTCATTGCATATGAACACTGTTCCTTTAAATGTTCTGCTCAGGGCCCATGCAGCATTATGGATTTGTACATTTGAAGCAGGGAATGATTCTTCCAATTACACAGCTAAACAACTAATGAAATGGGTCAATCTTTCCTTGTGACTTGTAAGAGGAAGTTTCCCTCTTCCCAGTTGACTAAATTGTTTTGGCTCCAAGACACAATTATTTTGGGAAGTGATGAAGAAAACTCAGACAAAATGATAGATTTTTAACTTTATTAGTATCTCAGGTTGTTCCCACATCAGAGTTGTTAATTCTACTTGGGCCTAACAACACCTGCTTTATTCCTTTGTTAGTAAAATGTTAGGTGCATAAGGCTAGTGCATGTTACTAATATTAGGGCATTTGAGACTTTTTCCCTTGTCAAATAAGCAAATTCTTGGTTTGGCTTTTCAAAACTCAGATGTTTAATTTTGCTGTTTTGTTTTCACAATGTTATTTTAGTAATCCAATTGTTTTGAATTGAGTTAGTTCTAAATGTTGTTCTGCAGAAACAGGGAAAATGAGGATATCTATCCCAGGCTAGAGAAGTAAAGAACTAGATCTGTGACCATTTCCTGATAGGCCCTGGTGTCTGTCAGATCTGTGTTTTCAGTCCCACAGCCCCCTGATGTGATTCTCAGCTCTTACGTGATAACACTTGCTAATAGGAACTGCCCTTGCAGAATTCTGCTAACCATAACAAGGTGCACATTGTATAAGAATAAAACCAGCTCAGCTTTATTATGTGACTTGCATGCCTGGTAATGAATAGAAGGAAGGCACACACCTTCATGAACAGAGAAATTTAATATAGTCTCTTCTTGGAGTGGCACCAGTGGGACTGAAAGTTTATTTCAGCATTCCAAGGGCAATAAAAATCTAAATTTAAACTTAAAATGTACTCAAAAGAGTACCCAGAGGCTATGCACTGTTCAAACTTTGTTTAGGTCATAACTGCTTATGTAAAGTTAGTTTATACCAGCTAGTTAGGTTTTATGGTTTTGAGCAGTATCTCTATTACTAGGAAAGACATAGCAAGTGCAGGGATTGCATCTGAAAATTCTGCTCTCCTTTACATTGCATTTAATTCAGCTGCTTACTGCTTAGTGCACAGCTATGTGCAGAGTCCTGTAGCTCTTCACCTTCATTGTGCAGATTTCTTTATATCTGTTCTGATCCATTCCCATAGTTAGACATCTCAGATATTTTGGTTTTAAGGTAAATACAAAAGCGAGAGAGATGAAGAAGATTCCAGATGAAGGTTGGCTATAGCAGTTAAAGTCCTGCTAACTATAAGCACAGATTGGAAAGACTGGTTATAAACAGTAACCAGATGTTAGTCAGGGGGCTCTTAGTTCAGAGTTTTGCTGGTCCACTGGTGGCTCGTTCAAACTGCTTCTAGATTTAAAAGTGGGGATGATGAGAAGAGAAACTCAGGTACTATGTCTGCAGTGTGGATCAGCTGGAGCTTTTCTGAAGTCATGTGAATGATCTGGTGGCAAGGACATCTGTGAATCATAGAATGGCTCAGGTTGGAAGACACTCCAGTGGGTCATCTGGTCCCACTTCTCTGCTCAAGCAGAGTCATCCCAGAGCACATAGCACAGGATTGTGTCCAGATGGTTCTGGAATATCTCCAGTCTAGGAGACTCCACACCCTCTCTGGGTAATCTGTTCCAGTGCTTGGTCACTGCACAGTAAAGAAGTTTAACGTGTTCAGATGGAACCTCCTGTGTGTCAGTTTCTGCCCTTTATCCCTTGTCCTATGGCTCTGGAGCCCTGGGAAGAGCCTGGTCCATCCTCTGACACCCTCCCTTCAGATCCTGACAGACACTGATGAGGTGCCCTCTCATCCACCTCTTCTCAAGTCTGTCAAGCACTGGAAAGGCTTTCTGAAAAGGCTGTGACTGTTGGATTTAGCCACCAGAAAGGGGAAATGGGGGTTGGAGTGGCATATGAGAGGGTAGTTTTGGTGCGAAAGCCTGAGGGGAAGCAGTGTTCTTGTTTAGAGCCATGTTCCATTTCTGCATCCTGCTTACATACACAGGAACACAATGATGCTTCCATGGAGCCAGCAGTCAGGAAGTGAAGAACAGGGTTCAACAGTGCTGAGCTCAATGGCACAAACACTTTCTCCATTGTGGCTTGTGAAGTTTGTCAGCCTCACTTTGCAGAACTGAATGTTTCAAGGTTTTTTTTGGAGCGGATATCAATGTGAGTGGCCATGGGATGTGAAAAGTGCTGGCTCTCTGACTTCTGTGAGAGAAACTGAAAATTTGCAAGTATTTAAAATACAGTTTCTGAGTGTCCCTTTGGGTAATCATTAAAGTTACCAATTGTGTTTGTTTGCTCTCAGTTTGTTCATTCTTTGAAATAGTTCTGCTATGGGAAGCATGACCAACACTTTAGGTATTTGTTATCACAAAGATTGAAGAAGACTGCATTACATAAAAATACTTCTTGTTATTCAGGAAAGGTCAAAAAAAGTTTCAATATGTTGGAAGACTAATATGCATAAGATGTAATCTCCAAAACTGACAGTCTCTAAAACTATGAATAAATACACAAAAAACCCAGCTGAAGAGAAACCTTTGCCAAGATATATTTATGCATCACCTTATATAAGTCTCCTGATAAAGGTTCCAACCTCTTTTTGTTTCTTCTGCATCTTAATTGCCAGTCCCTCTTTTCTATCAGCTCCTGTCAATTTTACCTGCCTTCCCAGATCTACTCAAGAACTCCTTTCATCTTTTGATATCTGCTTCACCATGACTACTGCATACTTCTAATTTCCTACACTTTTTGCCTTCACTGGCATTCAGCCATTAGCATTGTTAATTTTTTCTCAGTCCCATAGTAATGTTATAATAATTATAGTGTCCAGTCTAGCCCTTTGTTTGTGCACAGAAATTCCCACGAGTCAGTTCTCTTTTGGTGAGCAGACACACGGGACCTCCTTTGATGTCTGTTGTTGTCCAGGCTTCCAACTGTCAGAGCCAAAGCTGACTCAGCTTTCCTGAAAACACCACATAATTTCTTCTTTTCCTTGACTATCCTACTTCACACATACTATATTCATAGTTTTCTTGTTAGTTTTATTACATCTATTTTATAAGATTGTTTGTCTTCACGAAGATGGCTTTCCAGCAATGAGCTAACGTTGGCTATTCCTAAAATGCATGTATGTATGTTGCAACAGCACTTGCCACCATGATCTTAAAAGGTAAATATTTATTACTCAGTAGAACTGTTACTTTTAACCATGCTAGAGCCTCTTGAACAAAATGTTGCTGCATTGGATTGTGCTCATATTGGACAAACATCTAGATGTTTTTAATTATTCTCAAGTTTATTTAGTTATTTATGAGAAACCAAGATTTTTGTTTCTCTTAGTTTCTTTTACTTGTGTTATTTTTGCTCTGACCTTAATAGTCTGAGAACTATAGAAAATACAAATTTTCAAAGCAGATGAAACATCAGTTACAGCCTTAGAGGCTTCTCTGGGACAAAGCTGTTTCCTCTAACTCACTGAAGACATTGCTTCAGGGAACAAAAAATATATTTGTTCTCTGTGACACTTCATTATTTGGCTTCCTTGAAAGACCCAGTTAAAGAGCTGGTTGCTTCTGATGATAATAGCAGTTGCTGCAAACTGAATGAAGTATCTGACTGTGGGTCTTGGATATGTGACATAAATTAGAGCATGAAGAGCTTTTCTGTTATGTTAAACAACTTCACTGATTTGCTTTGCAAAGGCACCTAAACAATGGTATACTGATAATGTAAGGCTTTTGGTGTCATAATCAAGTACTCATTTATTTTCACTTGCATGGCTTACAAGTATTTGCATGAAATCCAACTTTCTGGGTTTCTTCATAGCTGTTGTGTAGTCTTTATAGTGTATGTTCTTCTCCATAATCTCACTGATTTATTTTTACTCACGGGACCAACAGTTGCAGCTCCCTTTCTCTTTGGATTTACTACACAAGAGTGAACACTAACAAGAGCATTGTCAAATGCAGCTGTGTGCCCAAGAATGGCACATAGACTGGCAAAGGCCTGGGGAAATGTCCTCTGAGCCTCATGCATGTTTTACAAAGACTTCATGACACCTTTTGGTTTCATGCGGACATGGTGCGGTGTGTGATGCTCCAAACACGGTCCCCAGGAACTGTACAGAGAAGATGAAGTTAGTTATTACTTGCCATTAAAAATCACTGAGCTGCTAGAAAAAGAAATATATTCAGTTTAGTATCTTTTCCCTTCTCTTAAATAATATTATAGTAATTAAATTTTAATATGTAAGTTCTTTGTAGGTCATTAGTCATATAACTCTGCATATATGTGCCTGCTTCGGAAAACAATTCAGTCCATAATCTCATAATGTTGAATTCCACCTGGCAGTTTTAGTTGAACTTAATTTCTTTTTCTTCTAATGCTGTTACCCCAAGAGTTATGAGGCAGGCATCAGCTGACAGCACCAGGGGAAGGATAGGTATTGGCAATGGCATAAAAGCAAAAGGGGAGGAAAAAGAATAGCTATTGTAGCATTTATCAGTATTCTATTAATAGTCTTCTCAGACACAACTGTGGAATAAAATAGACATTCATACTGCAATTTCTTGCAAAGGTTGAAGCTATTCATCTGCATGGTTACAAGACAGAAGTCTAAAGCTTTCAGATATTATAGCTGTTTCAATGTACTGTTGTAATCAGAAGAAACACCTTAAAAAAACCATTGCCTTAGGTGTAAATATTCCACCCCATTCTCTTTGGAAGGAATACAGATAGAGGCAGCCAGCCTTCCTGGAGTGCTTTTTAAAATAATGTCTTTACATGTTAAAACAAAACTATAGTCAGATATTCCAGGCAGGTAACAGGGGCAAGAGGCTTTCAGTTTAGAGCTTGATTGAGCACCCATTGAAGTGTACAGGAAGCCTCTTGTTGTTTTCCATGGGCTTTTTTATTGTTTCAGTGAAGGAGCGTGTTTTCACTGGGTGTAACCAGGTACAGATATGCTCCACAAGAGCTTTTGTTCGTTTTTACTGTAGAAGAGACTTGAGCAAGTGTAGGAAAGGTGCTCAGACAGCTGCCAAGTCTGTGAGTTCGGAAACCCACTGGATGTACTGCTCTGTGAATGTACAGAATAGCCATGGAGACCTTTGTAACTCTGCTTCCAGGGAGCAGCTGTGCTCTTACCTGTGTCCTATTTCAGTGCCCTTACTGAACAGACACTTTTTAGGCTGAAATAGAAATGGACTTTTAGGGGAGAGCAGTTCAGATCCTGGACTGGTTTCAGAACATGTAACTCTGCTATCTTAAGGCACCTGAATTAGGAGCTTGGGAGCTTCCTCGTGTAGAGACCATCTGACTTGCCCTCTGCAGCTGTCTCTTTCTTCTTGGTGTTACAATGTTTCTAGGGCAGCTCTTTCTTAATTAGGGACCTCATCTAAGTGTGGTCTGTTAGGGGAATGGCATTGGGCTTTGTTGCATAGAGAGTTAAACAGCCAAACTAAAAACAAAACAAAACAAACGCCAAACAAACAAAAAAAACCCCCCAAAAAACCAAACAACCTACACTAAAAAACCAAAACCACAAAGAAATGGGTCAGGCAGTTGGCTTACATTAGCAAACTTGTGACCTACTGCTACTTTTCTGTTGGAGTCACTACTACAAACTGAAACAAAGTCAGCATTTTCTATCAAGGTGATACTCTCAGGTTTTGTCCAAGGTCTTGTTAAAAAGAGCTCACTTCCTCCTTTGTTACAATGTGATTGTTAAGCAAGGAGAAAGAATTACAGTGAACAATACAGATTATCAAAGATGGCATTTCAAAAGGTCCAAAATACTCTTCAGAATGTGCTGTCGTTACTCAACAGTTTTCTCAAGAAAAACAGGGAATTAATTAAGCATTTTAATCCTTTTCATGTACTCAAATATTTCATTCTTGTGTTAGTGAAGTCCAGTCAGTCTGGTTTGGTTTTAAGATGTGGAGAGAGGATTAAAAATTAACCCCCGACCACCATTCTGAATTGCAAAAAGGAGCTATTAGTTTAAATCCTAGTCGAGAAACTGAACTAGCATATTTTACTTATTTAGAAAAGCTGTATTTTCCTACAACTGTTTAAAGTAATGAGTTTGTTCTTTTGAGAAATACTGTATTCTGAAATTAAAACTGCCATTTAATTTTCATTTGGAATATTTAATTGTTGCAGTTGTAGAACAGAGGTAGTTAACTGGGATCCATGATAAAACCTGTTTAGTCAAAATATTAGAACACTGAAGTGGGTTCAGATTTCATTAGAGAACACTTGCCACATTCAAGATTATTGGCAGAGAAAGGAAGAATCAAAAATAAATAATACTTTATCAGTATTCCCAGCTGATTTAAGTATTATTATTCTATGTATTTTAAATAATTTGTTCTTCTCTAGTCATTCGTGTACTGCTTTCAGGTGGGCTGGTTTTCCATGCTTAAAAGTTATGTGTGATAATTGGATTGCATTTAGGGACGAGCAGTATTTGGTGCCTCTGTAATAATTACACTAATGTCTCCTACTTTTCACCCTTCTCACCAGCCAGCCCTTGAAAAGGAATATTTTGTGTGCACGTTTCTGTTGTCTGCCTTGTGTCGGAAAATGCATGTAAAATGCTACCAAGTCTGACACCTACTTTGTCTCCAGTGTTTTCCTTGTGTAAATGACTTCCCAGCTGCATGGAAATGGAAAAGTGCCCCCTGTTTCAAACAAAAGTTTCAGCTTTCTGGAGGTTCTTCCTGAAGTCAGTGGAAGGGAATCTAACTGGATTTGTTTTATGTGAGATGAGCTGGCATAAGAAAGTCTGAGACCTTAACTTGGCTCTCTTTTTTTTTTTTTTTTTTTGGTCAAAGTTTCTTACAAACAAAATATGTAGATGAAATGAAATTAACCCCTCCACCCCCTGATTCATGTATTAGAGATTTTGACAGGCACTTGTTTTCATCCAATTTTATGTACAACATTGAGGTTTCCACTCTCAAAGTTCTAAGAGCAAGTTTTTGCCTCTTTGATAGCTGAAGTAAAGTAAAAGGGGACACTGTTCTAATTATGAATGAAGAAAAAATTTAACATTAAAAGGTGAAATAGAAACCCAGTTACAAGACAGGAAGCTTTGTTGAATACACTTTTGTATTGCAATATTGTAAAAAAATCACTCACTCAAGATTTTTTTAAACAGAAGCATATGAATATAATTCCCTTTTTTGACACGCTTTACCTTTGCAAAGTTCCTGGGCTGTTGACAGGTACAACAAGACATGTGCTACACTTACATGCTATTAGTGCAGCAGGCTTTGAAAAATGTCTAATGCATTGGCATATCTGACAATTTAGGGTATTAGTTAACAGTGGGACTCTGTAAATAGAGTGAATTTTAGCTACAACTGCTGACTTGAGCATTCAGTCAACATCTGCAGTACAGGGCTGAACAACAAATAATGACATTGGATGCTGCAGAGATGGAAGATGGCATTATACAGTGTGTATGGTTCAGCCTTAGAGCAATGGTAATTGCAATGTATTGAAGTTTTGCATTGTAATAAAAATAGAGACCATTAGTGGATACCATTTATGTCATTAGTATTTAGTGGCTGTGTGTTGCAGCTTTTTTAGTGCTCATAAAACTGTCTCTGCTTGCAGATATGTGACAGCAATGATATAAATTTAAATGTTTAGAAATCCATAAGACATAAAATATAGATAGTAAATAGGGGTATAACATTGTAGACAGAACCTTAATAATTTGGCACACAAATGTTTATATATTTGCATGTCTAGTGCAGAAATTAGCATAATGGTGTTCATGTTTATACTACAGAAGAACTTGATTAAACAAAGAATAACAGATGAGTTAAAACTGAGGCAATTCATGCAAAAACAACAGAGAATACTTCCAAGTCACCAGGAATTTGTGAAATTCAGGAATTTGTGATGTTGGAAGGTACATCCTCTACGTACATCTGGTGGGACTTCGACTTTTCTCTTTATAGACTTTAACTAGTTACAGCACCTCTTCCACCAACTGGCATTGGGGTTCTTAAGCTGTCCTTAAGAAGTGATTATGTTAATTAACCAATAAAAAATAAAATAAGGCTGCTAGGGAACCCTAAATAGAGATTGTCTAGCACTAGTTTAGCAGTAATGGAGCCCACCAGCACAGGGAAGGCTGTATGATCTCCAGCCTGAAACAGCAATGTCTGCTCAGAAATGTGGAGGCTGCTATGAGGGCAGTGAAGGATCTGACTGAGGAAAGACTTCTTTCGAGGATGGGGTGGGAAGGAGTCCAGGAATATAGGATAGCAGGATTTCCCTAAATTCCAAGCATTATACATGAGACTACTGTGTGAGCCACAGTTTTGGCTTCCCAGTGATTTTTATTCAAGAAATTTGGGAAGCTGTTTGATTTCCATGAAGAAGAACTTTGAGAAAGCTGTCTTCTTCCTTTGATTTAAGGAATGTCACTTGGATTCTGCTTGAAGTTACTCCTAACATCTTTAAGAGGTTCCCACCAGAGTTGATTTTCCTTTAAGAGACTCCCCTCTGTGTTTTACTGACCCTGGTTTCTGTGTCAGTGGCGGATTTGAAGCAAGAGATTCTGAGACTTGTCTTCTGCACACCCCATTCCCATTGTCTTCAGCTCTGACCTTTACATCCTAGAAACACCCTGGAGGTTTGTCACAGAGCTCTTGGGGGATTGGAAAATCAAATTATACAGCACTGAGGGAGAACACAGAAAACTATAAAAACACTTCAGTCATTAGGAGTGAAGTGACAGGAAGCAGTGTTAGAGAACGAATCTTTCCAATTAATTTTCCTTTCAGAGCCCTTTCCCAACATTTTTAATTCTATGTGTGTATGAATTCTTTGGCAACATTACTTGTGTCTTTCAAAAGAAAGGGAAACCTTTGATAAACCTTCTGAATCTCGACTTAACAATGATAACACTCTGATTGATTTGGATTTTTGTAGTTGGGAAAGGTAATAGTGGGAATGTACATTTGCTGAAAGCTTGTGGTTTACATTAATAGTTGTTAAGGTTATAAAATGAGATGCTTTTCAGTAGCTCAAGTAATAAGCAGAAGCAAAACAAGCTTTCTGTACAGTGAATATAAATAATTCTTTCTGTTGCTCCTAGTATTTCTTACAATCTAATTCTGGAAAGTGTTAAACTGGAAATCATATTGCTCCTTTTAAAAACATACTTTTGTCTGTTTATCTGTTCAAAACAGACCAAAATGTAAATCTGTAAAATGCTTTCCATCTTCAAAGCAGCTATTTATATTCATCTAAATTCTGAAATCTTTTTGAAACTTTGGTTTTTATTTCTGATTGTGGGATTCAGTGTCACTTCTTAGCACATTGAGTACTGATGGCTTTGAACGTACAGTATGGCCCAAAGTGATAACTTGGGCACACTTCCCTGCTGAGAGACAATTCTAAAGGAAAAGTGATTTTTATGCTGAGGTTTTGGCTGATTTTAGAATTAGGAGAAGTATTAAAGAGCATAATAAAGTATTATAATTCTTTCATACACCACTAAATTGCTTGTTACCTTATTTATCCAAATAACAGCTACCTGAGAGCAGAGGCTGCTTTCTGAAGCCATTCTCTACCTAGAATTGTACTAAACCCACAAAATCATAATACAGATGAACAGATAAGTTTTGCAGTAAAAGGTGTTGTTCTTGACTGGGTCTGTGCACACTTATCAAAAACATATGTAAGGGGAGAAGAATATTGGAATGATATAAGAGAAATAGGCTCCCTAAAATCTATTGTGTCATGAGGTAGAAGGCAAAAGACTTTGGGTCTCTGGCAAAACCTGCATGAAGCTGAAAAAATGCCATACTTCAAGGTATTTCTCTGGATTAATTGTAGTAACTGTAGTTACTTTAAAACCTGATACTAAATCTGAGTGTAGTGTATTCCCTTAAGCAGGCCAAGCAGGGTTCATGTTTTGAATTGGACATGAATGTTGAACTGGTGGCAGTTGAAAGTACCTGTAGGACTATCTAAAACGCATTTTCTTGATAATGTGTTTTCCTGTATTTTCTAAAATCTATCTTTTAAGGTCACTTTTGTTCTGACTGTGAGGTGATACTTGGTATCTCACTGCTCTCTTGTCCTTCTCCTTCCTTGTGTCTTGCAGGTAGACAGTGTATCATCCCAAATTCTTACAGGGCATTCAGCTTTATGAGATTACCCAAATTACCACAGGTCAGAGCTGAGATGCATTAGTGGAGTTTGACAGGAAAGCTCACCCAATATAGTCTCTGCTGTTCTTGCTGCTTCTTATTGCTTTCCTAAGAAGAGCAGGAGATTATTGAAAGACATATTTATAAAATATACAGTGCAGTGCAGCTACACTCCAGCTTTATTCCAAATTAGGTCTTGAACCTGAATGAATTCAGGCATCTGCTGCAGTGCAGATTGCAGTTCACGGTGTGACCTCACACATGTAGGTTGGCCTCCTCCTGGTTTGTTTAATCCATCCACAAAACTCAGAAAAACAAGTACTCAATGACAAAAAAAAAAAAAGGTATGTATCTGGGCACAACTGTCCTGGGTAAATAAATTACAAAGAAGGCAGAGGCTTAGTTGAAGGGATAATAAAGAGGAAATGTAAGTCTCTTTGTCTCCTACACACATTTATCAATAACTTAGTGGTGCACTGTGTTTACATTTATTGGGCGTGTTTAGTCTCTCTGCACTTCCAGCAGAACAGATTTGGGGTCATCGTCTTTTCCTGCAATTCAGAGCACGAGAAGCACTATGTGGTTAGTCTTACTGGAGGGAACACAGGCACAGGCTTTAGTGACTTGTGAATGAATCAATAAAGCATGTTTCTGTAGGTTTCTGAATTGTCTCTTTCATTAAGAATGGAATTGGGCAGCAGAAAATCGATTTTTGTGGCAAATCAGAGGGTTTTTATCAGACCTTTGTTTAGGCTGTGGATTTCTGAAGTAAAAAAACTTCATAAAAAATATTACACAGGATTTAAACTGCAACAAGGATCATAAATGGCTTAAATGTCCTTTTTTAAAACACTTCCTTGAACTTAGAATTACATGAGACCTGATCTTTAGCAATCCCCAGAATTGACTCAATGAGTGAAAAGCTGCTAAGCTCCCACAGCTGAGGATCATGGCTCATGGAGTCAGTTAAAGACATATTTGGAAAGGGAAGCCTTCACAAAGAAATGTTACTGTTGTTTAAGGTTATAATTGAGAATCAGGTCTTTGTATATCATAATTGCTTGCAGCAGCTCCTGATGAGTCAGCGTGAAGTGGACTCTGCAAGAAATTCAGTTGTTCTGTAGAATCATCTAAAATAATGATTATTATACAGGTATGGAACAGGATTAGTTTTGGCAGAAAGGTGCTTCAAATTTTCTTATTTTTGCATCATCAGTAAATGGCTGTGAAGTTCTGAAGAAACTTACCTATGTAGATGTGGTTCATCTGAAAATTCTTTCCCTGCCTGGCACACATGGGCTTCCTTGAGTGTGGTAGTACAGCCTGACTGTTCTTGTAGGACAGTATAACTTGCTTGTAGATATACAGTGTTTGTATTGAAATCTAAGCTTTTAGTACACACAGATGCCTTTCTAGCATCCTGAGCCAGTGTTAGTTTCATGGACAGACAAGAGTAGTGCTGCATATGCATTGCTTAATTTTTTAATAGGCTCATCAAGTAGAAATTTGTGTTTCCAGATCCTGAGGAAGCTGGAGAAACACAGATGAGCCACAGTGCTGAGCCTAGACAAAAATTAGCTGAATCTAAATCAAGAGCAGCATCAATGGTAATACTTAGAACTAGTCCACAGTGGAAGATATTTAAAAAGGCCAGTGAGTGGCATTTTTTTTTCAAAATTTGCCTGTGGTTACATGGCAGGAAATGGAAAGACTGATAAGCAGGTTGCCCAAAAATGAGAACCGTCCGTCAGAGATATGAGAAGGTGCTCTCTGTGTTAAACTAGTCATCACTTCCCTAGGAGAGTGTCCGAAAATGAATGCATTTGGGTCTGCTCAGGAAGAACATAGATGTCCTTGACTCTGAACTTTGGTGAATCCTTCGTGGTACAAAGACCTGCCAAGGATGTCAACATAAGCATGCAATTGCTTGCATGTTTCTGAGTGATTTCCAGCAACGTTTTAAAACAGAACACCTGACCAGCAATGTGGAACTATGCTATATTCATGTCCACAGGCAGACATTTAAGTCAGTTTAAAACAAACAAACAAACAAACAAACAAAAACTTATTTCGACTTTCTGTATAGAAAAATAAGTCCTTTCAGTTTAAGAGGTCATGTTAAAGTAAGAAATTAACTATTTACCCAAACTAAAATTCTTTTGCCATTTCATTGTGTGGAAACACGGAGTCCCCAAGGCATTTCAGTGTTTGGAGATGGCTTTCTTACATAGAACTCTTGGTTGCTTCCCAGCTCAGGTTCACAGGTTAGTATGGGTTACAATTATCACAAGAATTATTTGAATACCATAAAAATTAAATGTTTTTATGGCTTATTATCATATTCTAAATACCAAATGATTCTGTCAAATATTCAGAGAGATTTAATAGCTGACCCACAGACTGTGCACTGCCTTTTGCTTACATACTTAAGCTACTCATATTTCTAGGAAGTTATATTTTATTAATTCATTATTATTTTATTGATGTTCAATTGATGTCTTATTAAATATAAATTAGATATTTGGGAATAATAATGTAATGGGATGAGGCAGGTAAGATTCCCCCAGGATAGTTTATAATGAAGCCTCAAATTGTTAATAATCCTAAACTCATAAATAAATTATTATGGGTGAGACAAATGCAAAAATACTGAAATAGGCTATGAAAATGTTAAGTGGGGATGAAGAGACACATAATGTGCTGGGAGATCTGTGTGATAACGTACATTTGGCACTAAGTCATGCAAGTCAGAATCACATCAACACTCCCCACTCCTTCCAGTCCTGTAACATTTATGTGTGTACCTACCAGTCATTAAATTGTATTAGAAAATGAACAAAGAGATGATTTAGTAATTGGTTTAGGCTTTCACCTAAAATTATATTCCAGGAATTTGATGGTTATGGAGTGGCAAAGGGTTGCAAACTACAGAAAAAAGACAAATATGCTGCTTTTCTGATGTGAGAGACCTTGGTTGCTAGGAGGAAAATATTCAAGTGTTTGACTATGTTTTGCTGGAGCTTTAACAGTGTGGAATAAATATATAACATCACATCTTTTAAGTAATGTTTTCTTAAATAGTGAAACTATTACCTAATTAAGAAATTGCAGTCATCACATTTCCATAAAAAAGGGAGTTATGTTATCCATGTAATTAAAATGCTGGACTTTCCAAATGTAAATCTGTTGATGAATACATTTTTCTATATTTTTGTAACTGGAGATTTTGAAATCAACTTGTTGAAACTCAGAAAATTCTGTTGCCTCTCCATAACAGAATAAGGACAAAGAAGTCACGTGTGATTTGCAGCATTCATAGTAAAATTATGTTCTTTCTGGTAGTTATGGATGGTTATTCCTGTGCGTCTGCCATGAGGCCAGTGGGTATGAAAAACACATCCAGGTTGAATCAGTCTTCACTTTTCCCCTGATGTGCCAGGCCAGCATGGCCTGGTGGAACTGCTGGCCAGTTCTGTCCGTGCACTTGCTGCCACTTCCCTGGGGAACAACATTATCAATTCCTTGGGTCACCAGATGTCTGTGCCTCCTCCTTCACATGCCAGCACAGGCTGGGCTTGGAAGAAGGTCCTGCCCTGCTCTTGATGTTGTTTGCACTCTCTCCAGATTTCTTACGACTCCTGTCAGCATGACAAAAAGCCATTCCCGTTTAGGAATTAGAGAAGTCTCAAGGCCAGTTTCACACTTGGGGCTCCTCCTTTTGGCATTTTCTTGTTCTGCAAGAAAATAAGATATAAATCACATGACACAAAAGACCTTCTTCTGCAGCTTTTATCAAAGGTGTTATAATTGAGAGAATTTATCTGGTTTTGTAAGAAATGAAAGACTAGATAGGCATTAAGTAGTATTCAAGCTGTTTGGAGCCCTATGTACTCATGGTGTCTGTAAAGCTGGGCTCAGGGAAGGTAGAAAACATTCTGCAGCCTCCAGAGACACCTACAAAGTTTTGATTCTCTGTGTTTGCCCTTGTGTCCCTTTAAAAGACTTTTGTTACTGTTGCTGCACACTTTATTCAAAGTTACCTACGGTGAGGTGGAGTAGAGGATAAGACTTGAAGTCATTGGGAATCAAAAGGAAAGATGAAAAAAAGAGAAAAGGCCAATAATGCACAATCATTACATGCCAAATATAATTTGTCAGAGGTATTTCTTCTAAATTAGGTGGAGGCAGCATCTTTTCAAATCAATACTGCCTCAGTGACTCCCTTGCAGTTCTGGTAGCTTTGGCTAACAAATAGGAAAACTGTGGCATGTCCCATGCTTAAACAATAAGACCAAAGAACTCAGTGGATGAGTAGACCCTGCCTATGGTCAGACATCCCTGTAAAACCAAGACTGGCAATGTGCAAGGGCTAAAGCTGGCACAAATCACATACACAGCCTGATCAGCTATAGAGCCCCCTCATAGATCAGCCACAGCCAGAAGTGCAAAGCTCCACAGCAAACTGAGCTCAGTAGTAAATATTATCAAGCAGTACATGCCCTGGTTCTTGGTGATGTTAGTGGGAAAACATACTGAATTCATTTGGAGTTCGAGCTGCCTGTTAAAAGAAGTGCATTAAGTATTTAACCCAGCTGTTGCCTATCTTTATCCACACATCTTAGCCTGATACATTTAATTACCAATATAAGATGTTATGGTTGTGACTTAATACTATATTACATTCTTATTCATTGCTGCTGTGGTGCAGCTGTAAGTCAAATACTGTGTTTTATTTCAAATAAAAAGGTAGGAATAGATAAAGCAAGTGTCATACAAGAGAGGCAACCTCATAATAGGAAATGGCATTTCAATTAAATTTTCAGAGGGGCATCGATATTCTGAGTATTTTCTGTGTCAGAACATCATAGCAGCCAATTGACAGAAACAAGCAGCTCATTGTTTCTTAACTGGCATTGGTTGGATTTCCCTCACTGACAGCACACTTCTGTCCCCATCTGTGGACATGGAGCCCTTGTAGTCTGAGCAAGCCATAAAAACTTGTCCTGAGCACAAAGAAACATCTTTGCTCTGGAACCCAGGCATCCTGAGTCACAGCCAGCACAACCTACACTCGAGGCCAGACCCCATGTGCCACTCTGGTATCTCCTGGAAGGAAAGAGTCCTACATACACATGCATACATATGCAAAGCTGTGCATTGGCAGCCTCACACCTTCCTGAAGACAGCTCTGCATTAGGAAGGTGTATCACAGCTGCATTTTTCATCAGGAGAATATGCTAATTTTTGCTGCAACAACTGTATATAACCTGACAATTATTCTCTCCAGCCTCTGGGGTTAACTTTATCTGTGGTTGTGCTTAGAAGTCCCAAATGATTATGTAATAGGTGGAAGATACCTGATAATGTAACAGGCCTTTTCTATTTCTTCTATAGCTGTATTAATGTAATTTCCTAGGTATCATTGTGTCTTTTTCAACGTCAGTCCATTGTGAATCATGCAGACACAGCAGTGAAGGAACAAAACCTGCTGCAGCCTGTGAGCAGCAAGAAATTTCAGCTGGATGACTGCATAAGGGGTTTGCAAGACCATCAGTAATTTTTTATATTTGGAGTTAAATAGAGCAATAAGATGGAATTTAAGCTTTAGTGCAATAGATTGCAGCTCTTCAGTCAATCAAATTATAGTTCAATCAGTTCATTTTAATCACTTCTCTAGAGAGAAGTAAACCCCTATGTTGAAGAATATGCAGCAATTTTATTGATGGAAAGTTTAATTGTTTCATTTTTCCTTACCGTCTGTAACACACTAGACTTTTAATCAGTGGGAACTGAAGTTATAATGAAGTAAAGTCCACTTTCCACAGTTCACAACTAGCTGAAAATAATTGGGTTGAGACTCCCATCCAGACAGTGTAATGCCTCTGGCATTTTCCTGAAAACTACACTTAATTGCTTTGCTGATGTTGTTAAGTGGTCCTGAGGGGGATGAAGTAGTAAAGCTGCCCACATATGCAAGGAAACAATACACAAAAAATGTCTTACAAGGTCCTTAAAGGAGGACCAACTAGTGACTAGAAGACAATATATGGCTTTCCCCACCCTCCCTTTTCTATACCAGAGAGAACACACAGAAGAGGGTGATAAAATAAACTGGAAATTCTATAAACACTAACAGTATTTTTATTTAAGGGCAGTAAGCCTGGGACCAGAAGTACAGAAAACGTCAAGGCAGAGCTCTTGCAATCAAACCTGCAACTTAAGGCTAGCCTGAGTCGCTTGGCATTTTTATGCTGAACACTGGTTTGCTGCTGCCTGTCTTCAGCACCTTGGCCTGAGGAACAGATGTACTCTTGTCCCCAGGGAGGGAGGACAGCTTGCTTTCTGTGCTCTGAAGTGACAGGATGTGAGTCAGCTATGAGCTGAAAGCCTTGTCCAGGCATCGGTGGGACCGGTGTGTGTACCCCGTTAGGCTCTAAATGTAACCAGAAAAGGAGTAACACTTTGGCATTTCTCCTTATTTAGTGAATTCATGGGAAACCCTCTTCGGTTGAATAGTGATTGTTTAAAATGATGAATTAACTGCTAGACTCAAGGATATTGAGATGTAGAAATACGTTACTTATTTAATAGAGAGAAATATTTATTTAGGACCCACGATCCAGGTACTGTCCCTGAACTCAAAATCAGGATTGGAGTTGGAGCTGTTTTGTGGGAGCAAGGACTATAGTTTTAACTTAGATTTTTTAAGTAAATGGGCTTTGGGGTTTTTTTCCTTGTTTATTTACATATACAGGCACAGTAAAGTCTCTCTCTCAACAGCCTGACCTTCCTCAGCTGCTATTTGTGCAAACTTCAGTATGACCTTTGCTTATTTTATTCTCACTTTCACAGGCTCTGAGCAGAAAAACTAGACCCTGACGACTTTCTAGAAAGAAACATAGACAAAAATGAGGTATTGAGTTCTAAAGCTTAGATCTTAAAAGTTCCCTTATCCCTATATACGACTCTGAAGGTCCTCCAGAGTCTCTGAGTTGGTACCTCAAATTTTGGCCAGCATGGCTCTTCCAGCACCTGGAAATAATGCTTTTTCCAGTGAAACACGCCGATGTCTAGACAGGACTTGAGTACCTTGACATGTAGCCCCACATTAGCCTGACGATTCCCCATGATATTAATAAGCTTTAACACTTATTTCTCCAATGGCAAAATAGTCACTTCCCATGTGCTGGAACCGCCAACCATATGCCAAGGAGATGGAGCTGTCGGTTTTGAGAAGAGCACTGGGAGTAGTGCATTGTGTCCAATTTACCGTGCTGCCTGCCTCTGGGAGAACAGCTCAGCAGCAGCACTGGTTGTGCTCTGCTGTTCCTGGGTCCCATTTTGTGATGAGTAATCAGCTGTGGAATGGTTTTAGCAAATGCACCAAATGAGGATTGCGTTGTGACAACTGATAGGAGACTCTGCTTGGCTTTTGTACTCTCGGTGCTGCTGAGGCACTGAAGGAGGCAGAGCAAATCTACACTGCAGAGGGCAAGAACTCAACCTGATGTGGCTGGCTGAAACTTGCCACTGTGTTGTCTGGCTGTGTTAGAGGGTGTTCTGCCCTGACCCTTCTTTCGGAGACAGGGTCACTATCCCAGAAGGAGGAGTGTTTCCTGGAGCTGTAATGCAGCCCCATACAGCACAGCTGCCAGATGGCCCCTATTGCCAAGCAGACCTGCTTGCTGGGTCTCACATGCTTTAAAGTTTTACCCCAGGTCTCAAAGGAAACAAGAGAGAGGATGATTTGACACACATTCTCCTGATTTGACATACTGAACCGTTACAACATGGTGCATCCTCCAGAAGAGATCCAAAATACATGTTCCTGTACAGGCACAAATCTGACTGTTCCCTGGTAAACTGTTCATGTGGAAAGATACAATTTGCATGGTTGTCATCAAAGCCAGTGTATGTATTCATTTGTGGGAGCATGTCAGACACCATATGTCAGTAATATGCCTTTGATATGTTGGTGTCTGGATCATTTTTTTAACTGCTGAATGACATATGTTTAAATGTAAACATCTGTTCAGTGTTTGTACAGGCTGTGTTTTTTATTTCTATATTTTCTTTTGACTAAGAAATTGACTGAAACCCAGAAAAAGTGTAGGATTCATCCTGCTTTGAAAGACAGTTTTTGTAGTATTTCAGCATGTGGCCAATGTGCATCTTCTCATAGATGAGAAGAGTATTTAAAAGAGAACTTTTTCCCTTACAGTAACCAAATCAAACTCAGTTTCCAGGCAAAATAAAAATTTGATTTGACTAAAAGTTTGTTGAATGAAAAAAAATATTGGTTTAGTGTTGTGCAGGTTCTTCACTGTATGGATTTACTGAAAAACAGTCCTTGTAAGAGCCATGCCAGTAAATTGTTTTTATCCAGAAACTTTTCTGATGCAGTTAAAGAACTTGCAGAGTAATAAATGACTTAATAAAGGAATGAAATAATACACTATGTTTGTTAGGCTATTCCTTATACATGGGTGAAACTCAAAACCAGTGTCACAACAAAGGGACTCAAAAGCAGTTATTGCTACTCATCAATCAGAGGAGCCACTGCAGCACCACTCAGGATGCCACAGCCAGCCTGGAAGGCACAGTTTGGGCAAAAGTAGTGAGTGATACCTGACTATTATAGCAACACAAGGGGAACTAGCTGGGGATACCTGGAAAGTCTAGAGATGAGCGTCTAATGCTAAAGTACAGGAGAGGCTTATGAAACATTGCAAAATGAGCAGCTGTGTTGGACCCATGATGGCAGGAAGAGGCTCCAGAAATAAGTACTGCTTCAGTAAATGCTTCAGCTAAGGAGAGGATCTTGCTCTTGTGAGTGCCCCATGACTGCTGGTTTCTACCTTTTGGTAGGAACTCACCCAAATTAGCAACAAATAACAAGCATCAGCTCTTGGTGGACTTACACAGCCTGGGCTTCATGTTCTGTTCGTATGGTTTGGCTCAGGCCTTTAACAAACAAACAGCCATTGCATATAACAGGAAAATCAAATCTATCTAAATCCTAAAGCTTTATGTCATTGTTACAGAATCATAGAATTTCATACCCACAGCCTAAAACAAACCAGATCAAAACAAACCATGAAAGGCTGAGTGTTGTTGGCCATCAGCTAGTTAGTAAAATAATGCCCTGAGTATCCCAAAGAGCACCTTCGGCCATGGCAAAGCCACTGCCCAGGCAGCGGGACCGCCGCGCAGAGGGGCCTCGGAATCAGTCAGTGCCATCTTGTGGCATTTCAGGATATTAAAACGCCCCTGAGCTACAGTACCTGCAAATGTCCTCGGAATCCACCACCATTCTAAAGATTGCAATGGTGCAGGGCACAAATCCCGGTAGGGCTACGTGTGCTTGGCCGCGAGAGCTGCGCGGAGAAGCTCAGCACCTGAATGATTAATGAGGCAAACGCCTACCAATTATGGCTCATTGGAGGTGCACAGCGAGCTGCCTGTAATTAGAAAGCCTGGGAACAGATGGAGAATTTTGCAACATCAAAAGCTTGCACCTGATTAGCCGTGTCCTGCACTGGGGGAGTGAAGAGCCAGGCGGGGGGTGCCCTGCTGGGTCAGGGCTGGTCCCCCCGCGAAGGGCAGGGGCAGAGCCATCCCCACCGGGGAAGAGCCATCCCCACTGGGACAGAGCCATCTCCGGCGGGGCAGAGGCACATTCCCGCCGGGGCAGAGCCATCCCCGCCGAGGCAAAGCCCGCGTCCCCCGGGCAGTGGCTGGCTGCTGTCACAGGACAGCCACCCGGGTTAGTGCGCTCCTCCCTGCAGCACCAGGACAAAGGCCGAGCTGTGTTAGCCCAACCAAACCCACCAGCAACATCCACCCACCTGTGAGAGCAGCACAGGTTTGCTGCTCGGAGGCTGCTGCTGCTGCACCACGTGCAGTGTCAAACCCCTCGCTCCAGGGCCCTGACACTTTTTCCTGGCACCAGCCTTAGCCTGGAGCACAAGGGCAGCTGCTATCACTGACTCGATAAAAACCAAGAAAGTCCCAACACCTATCCTCCTCTCCCTGCCCGTCTAACCAGGTGGAAAAGGGCCTATGAGCCTTCCTGTTGTCATTATATATATATATATACAAGCCATATGAAATATGAAGAAGCGCATAATTTGATACACATATAATATTTGCCTACTATATAGGCAATTTATGTAATGTAAACATAGAAAACAACCAGTAGATAATTAATATAAGTGATGTAGGAATACATATATAAAAGAAACATATAAAATATGCATATAAATATATAGCATATAGAATTAAAATTATATAAGTTCAAGCAATCCAATATAATCAATGTATAAACAATAATATATAAAAGCATATCTATCTATACAAAATATGCTCTTTCCTGACAATGACTGCTGCAATACCAGGAGGGGACACATAAGGTTCTTAGCAGTGTAGCATTTATTGCATAAAAAGGAAGGAGGTAATAGCAACTTGAACAAAATTTAAAAGAGAGCTTTGAGGCTCATTCAGTCAGCTGGTGGGTCAGTGGGTACACTGGGGGGACATTACCTCTTACTGCATCAAAGGATGCTGAAGGAAGGTGGGCTGACTCTTGTGAGCTTCTAGGTAACAGTGGCACACTTAACAAACACCTTTGATTCTTCCTTGTCTCATTATCTACTTTGAGGCTGTTCAAGCAACCCAGCTATTCTCCCAAAAGGCTTTTTGGAAGTGGTTATGATGTAGTAACAGTCATTTCTGCCTTCAACATTCTTTCAGTGACCCTTAAATTGATGTGGTTTGTAATTCTTGGATTAAAACCAGATTTAATTTTTTTAAAGGAAAACACAATGTCATTATTATCAAACCTTCTGAAAAGAAAATAACTTTCACACTATGTGTGTTCCATTCAAGGACCTGAGCCCTGATGTTTCTCCAATATAATTTTAGTAACAGTGGGCTTTTCTCAGCTTACTGCTTTGCTAGGAAATAGTTTGGTACGGTTGCCAAGTGCAGTTGTGTGGAGTTGGCTTTAGATTTGTTGCAGGGCACCAAATCCTGTTATAATCTCTTTTGTGAGGACAGTAGAAATACTCTGATCTCAGACAGCCAAAAATTTTAGTACTTAAAAGGAATCAATTAATAGTAAATTGAAAACTGATTTTTGCTTAACAATTTGATTACAAAGACAAAAAAAAAGTAGAAGGTAATTCCATTATGCTGAACCATCCCTGTGAAATGTTACAAATATGACTACTGGGTTCACTCCAACTTGAACAAGGCAATTCTTAAGTTTTATTTTCCAAACTAGGCAAACTGAACTTTAATATTCTATTAGTGTAAGCTGCATTATTAAACACAAAATAATCTTACAAATAGTTTAAGCCAATATTATAATTACAACATAATTGATTGCAATTGCTTTTTTCCTTTGGAAAGATGAAAGCAAATAATATTTCTTTCAAGTGTGCCTAATTTTCAACACTTTCTCTTGGTTGAACTCCCACTCTAAATCTATAATTTAGATAACTATTTCCTCTCTGTCACACTGGAAATGAAATTTGCTTTTTAGACTAAGATTTAATTTTTTCTCACTCATTTCCTGTCTCAGTAGCAGGCTTTGAGTTTTCTTTTCTGATGGTCCAGATTTTTTTCTGGTTTTGCATATAAAAATTCCTGATAAGCCATCTCAGAGGGGATGATACCAGCCTGAATTTCCACTACTTTCCTCTGACCAAGGTAAGTTTGAGCACTATTTTGTTGCTCATCAGAGTGCCTGATGTAGCTGCAATGTGACTGGGAAGGGGCTTTCTTCTGATGTAGCCATAAAATACCCCCAGCCTCTTTCACCACATAACTGGGGAATTATGCACCCTGCAACAATCTCAGAAGGAACAGAAACAGAAAATATTGCAGCTCCCATTGAGTGGTAAAATTTGAATGTAGTTCAAGATTTGACTATCGGAGATACACCAGTATTCTCGGCACTGCCATTTCATTTTGAAAAGTACAATATAGAAGAGAGGTCACATTTTGAGAGTTCAAGGGGTTTTAATTTCAGAGATTAGGGTATAGCTTTTGGAGGCACCATGGTTGGTAACGTCCCAAATCATATGGTGGTTAAGAGTAACACTCTTGCTTAACTCTTCTAATGTAACACTTCTCCCATTTCTTCTCCTTCCAAAGCTGTTCACAAAAATTCCTGGTTTGCCTATAGGATTCATTACTGCATTATGGCACCACATATTAGACTGGGTTTCCCACTTAGCCCTTGGAGGGATTGCATTTGTACTCTGTAATGATTTTATCATTGGAAAGGTTCATCTAGAAAGATGCCTGGAAAACAACAAAGCCACTAGGCGAATTTTTCATTTCTTGAAGTATCCATCACTCCACAGTAGAAGAATTGGAGGGATATGTTAAGCTTGCTACAACCTCCATCGATCTTTTGTTTGATTTTATTACATTATCAAGTTTCTTGCACTGTGAGAGATTAAAACACTTGGGTAAGTGCAAAGCACGGAGTTCCTGAGCACTTTGATTATAAGTCAGACATCAAACTACTATTTGAAGTGCCGAACTACTGAGCTTTCACTTTGTCACACGAGCAGATGTTGCCAGAGGCAAGGAGGAAAGGAGTGATGCCTTCTTTTTTAACTTGGCTGCTGAACCTTGCACTACCTGAAGAACCAGGCTCTGTGTGCAGCTCCTGGTTAGATGCCTTTCAAACCTATCTTCTGCCTAAGGGCTATCAGATGTGCAGCTGAGGCAAACAGATAGGTTTTCCCATTGTGCATCTCCACTGAGGACGTACTGCAGTGTGCAGTAAGGAATTGGTTGGGCTGCTTTACGGCAGGTGAGAACTTTATTAATTTAGGAACCTGACAATATTATTTTTCCCTTTTACTCTACTTTAAGGAGAGTTCTTCCCAGTATCAGAACAAGTTATTAATAAACCAAGACAAAATATCTCAGCTAAGGAAGAAGACTTCATCCTAGATAGTTACTCAGAATCATTGTGCAGGTTACTTCAGCTTGAAAGACCCAACCAGAACTCTTTGCCATACATACTATTTTGTGATAACTGTGGCCTGCTATACACACATTCTGACTACTTTTTAGTATGGATGGGGATTTGTCCATAGGGGAAATCCTTGAGTCTGGTGACTTTTCTATCCCTCTACCTGGCTGTCTATTTATTCTGAAGAATCAGAACTAACAATACAACAAGGTGCAACTCAGAGCAGAAACCCTTCTCTGAAGAAATTTGGACCATGATACTTTCTGCTTCACAACTGTCCTTAGTCTCTTTCTAAACACGCTTGTCTATGTCTACTTCCAAAAAACTATCTTGTTAATATTTTTAGTTTACAAGTAAATAAATACTAGGTATTGGAATTGTACATAAAATTATTTTTCCCCAGGCATGTTCATGGTCATGCCTTTTCATATTATGTATAATTATTAGTGACCCCATGGTCCATTATTAACAAAACCTCACAGAAAGCCCAGCTAGATAAGGAGAAACATAAAAACTCAAGAAACAAAGTATCTGACTTTCAAATGGAATGCCTGCCTAGGACCAAAACTCATTAGGGAAATCCTCCAGGCAACATCCTCTCATTATTTATTGTCATGGTTTACTGAAGATTCCTCAGTGTAATTCACAATTGGCTTTTAAATAAATCTCTCTGTATGGTAAATGTGATATTCTAGCATCTAAGCAGCAGGGTTAGCTGAAAACTAAGTAAGACCAAGTTTTCACATTTCAGGGACTCATAAACAGCTTAGAGCCTGACAGTAATGCAACAAGAGGCAAAAATATGACTGGCAACATATGGCTGAAAAGTAAGGTCGCAGTGACTGTACAACATAATAACAATACAGCGAGACTGCAAAGCAAAAGCAATTAGCTTCCAAGTGTTGGTAATGAAGAATTATTTACAGTGAGCAACTTCTCTATAGGACAAGGATGGTGCTGTGTTTATTATTAACATTTAAGTCATGAAGGCCTTGAATTGAAGGCTTTGCTTTCCATCCTTCATTTTGGCTTCTAGAGGTTCAGTTGGGCTGAGGCTCTGAAATGTTTTGAGGCACTTTGAAATCCTGGAGGGTTTGGTCTAAGTGTCCTAGAGATCAGCTGCTCATCTGGAAATTAGGGATACTGAAGCTTTTCCTTCTCATAGGGAGTACTTTGAATGGGAGGGTGCTAAAGACGGAATGTTTTATTGAACAGTTTTGCTATGGCTCTTTTCAAGGGGATGAAGATCTGATAGTTTTTCCTTACAAATCTCATCACATCAAAGGGTTAACTTATGCTTATGCCTGCATTGAAAATGCATGACCATGACTTCCATTTCTGATCGCACTAAAACTGCTGAGACCTCTTAAAGAAGTCCAGAATACCTCAGAAATTTCCATCTCTAATCAGAACGGGGTGAAGTTCTCTTCAAGGAGAAAATCCTCTGGTGTGATCCATTTTTCTGCTGTGGTTAAATATTCCTGGGCTGATTCAGCAGCTGGGCCGATGAGTTGGCCCCTGGAAGCTCTTGCCTGGGTTGCTCTTGAGGAGGCTGAGGGGCAGCACAGCGGAAAGTTTCTCTCCTCACCAGAGGACACGCACAGGCCAGTGCTTGCCAGGGCTCTGTCTCCTGACTGCCTCGCTTGGCGCAGTGCTCTGCCTCTGCTCCTGCCCAGAAAGGATCCATTCTCTAAAATTTCATATTTATCACTTTGCATAACAAGGTTTCTCCACTAAGGTAATACTATAGTCAAACAAATGTAAAGCTGATGGTGATAAAGAGTAAAATAACTGAAAAGAGCCTTTTCCTGAAAGGGGATATTAATACAAGCAGATGGCTTTTTTTAGTGCACCTATTATAGTCATGCCTACTCTTTGCTGAATGCATACCTATGAGACTCTGTGTGTGCAATAAACCCCTTCGTTTATTAAGCATTTTTTTCTATTCTGCTATGTCAGTCTAAATTCACTTTGAAGGCAGGAATGATGGAATTGTTCAATATGTTGTGTGCAGAAGGTTATGACCTCTGCAATCAGCCCCTGAAACACCACTGTCTTCTTACTTCTGGGGCAGCTGAAATGAATTATAAGGTGGCCTCATAAAACATTTTACTAAAGCTGAGGCTTCTGAATATGCAGTACTTGAGCATTTTTGTATTCTTTCTAATTTCCCAAATATTTATAGTCTATATAGGATTTAAAAAATGAACATTTTACTTACTATTTTTACTGAGTATCTTGTTTCTAAACAAGGTCTCACTTCTGCAACAGCTCAAATGGGTGAATGGTCTTGTGCTTGTAAAAAACTGTGCCACTGATTTCTGCAGCCACTTGTGTACATGTTTTGCAGGAGACATCTTAGAGTTGCCATTTTGTCATCCACAGGTACATCCTAGAGCTGGACCATGTTGTGGAGGACATGTCTCTACACTGAGGCACTCTCCTAACTTGAGGGAGGGAAATGCTTTTGATCCCAAAGTGGGACAGAAGGAATACCCTCATGAAAATCTGAGACCACAAATACTTGCTCTGCACATAAAGATCCTCCGTTTGGGGGAAGACTGACCCAGCCAAGCTGGAACACCCAGTGTAAAGCTGTTATTGCTCCTCTGCATTTCCACACTTATGAAACCCACTGTCTTCATTCTCTGTAACATAATGCAACCAGAATTACATCAGCCACCACAACAATCTTTTCCTTTTATCAGCTCTATGGCAGCAGCTCTGTCTCCCATCTGCTGTTATTAGCAGGGTAGCTCAAAAGAATTGTTTCTTTTCCACACACAACAAAGGCCTGTACAGCATCAGGGGGGGCCCATGAAGTGGTTGAAGTTTATCCTTGGTAGCCTTTACTCTGTAAAGCATTGAAATACCACAGTTCTACTAAAGCTGCTGTGAATATTCATTCAATGCCCATGGGTGAACATGGGTCACCAGAACCCTGTGTTCACACCACAGCTCTAACTTGCTTATGGAACTTAAAAACTCTTCCATAGTTTTCCATCTGAACAGATCCAACTTATGCACTGATTTAAAACAACAACAACAAAAACAACCAAACCCCCCGTCCCAATTTTCATACCTTGAAGGTACAGGGCCCTGAGGAAAATTTGTTAACATGGTGAAAGGCCAAACATAACCACTCAATGCTCCAGGAAGAGGCTCCTGTTAGTCTCCAGGAAGAGAGTGGCACAGCCAGGCTGTCCCACTCACAAAATGGTCTTTTTATTCTCTACATGAATCAGTTTGTATCTGCTGATAACCCACTTCTTTCCAAGGGTTTCAGGTTTAGGATTCCCTTTGATGCTAGACTCACTGCTGGGAACAGTAAACCACTCTAACTTTGATGGAGCTACAATTATTCCCTATAGTCAGCTATTCCATTGTTTCCTCTAGAATTTTTATTTATGTCACCATTTCACTTTGGGTGGGTTTCCCCCTTCATCCTTTCCAATTTAAATCATGCCAGTCTCAAAAGTTACAAATCAGATAGCCCAAGAGGCATGCAGTATTTTCATATAAAATGTGCATAAATGTGTCCTTCTATAGAAGATGTGAGTAGAGTGATATTAATGATCACAACAACCATCTTTTTCTTTCATCAACCCTCTTGGCAGCAGCTCTGCTTCTTGTCTGTGCTGTCACTACCAGGGTAGCCGTGGTGGCAAACTCTGACAGAGTCCTGGGAGCACAGAAACTGCCTGGCCCAGGGCTCGAGGTGTCTGGATCTGAACACGTGTTGTGCCAACACTTCCGAAGGTCTCTGCCTGTCTGGAGCATTGCAGTGTTACATCAGGCAGCTCAGCCCAGTAATGGTAACCTAAGCTACCAGCAGCAGGGAGGCGTGTGTGCTGTGCTTGGCTTAGAGGAGCGTCCCGAGCCTGTGACACTGTCTGACACTGACTGATTAAGATACAGGTACTGTGGCGCTGTCAGGAAAGAAGACACACAGAAAGAAGAAAGAGAACTTGCAGTGCTATTGTTGCTCCTGGATCTCCAGCAGAGTAGCAGCCAGACACCAGTGCACAGCAGCATCGTGCTCTACCACCTTTTCTGGGAATTACTGCCTAGTCACCCCAAAGGTGATTAAGAACACACCATGTTTCTAATGCAGCCTGTTCCTCCACTCAGACTGCAAAGACTGTACATCAGAGGTGATAAAATCCTTAAGACTGGGGAGGAGATTGTGACAGGAGAAGAAGAGGGAGATGTGAGAAGGACAGAAATATGAACTCTTACAAAGAAACCATTAGGAAGGCTGCTGATACATCCAACAAGACCAGGTCCTAACAGGGAGAGAAACAGAGCTACCCAGTTATGCTGCAGATATGAGCTAATATTCCTTTTCTCTGTTCTTTTATTTGCCATCTTTAAAAACCACCCATTCAAATTTCTCCCTGAACCCAATTTTCTGGATATCCCTGAAGCTCACACTGCACTACTAGTGGGAATGGTGAAAAGGATTACTTTGCCAGGCAGTCAAGGATGTGACTGTGCTTTCCCCAGTACTATGACACAGGGGTTCCCTATGTACCTTTTCATCTCATCTTTGCTAATGATGAAATAATTATTTCCCTTCTCTCTCTGAGAGTGATGTTGAAGCTCTCCAAAAAAGTAATATATGTGGTGTCCAGACCTGGGGACAATCTTTAGTTCAGGCTTGCATCTTTGGCCTTCTGGAGTCACCTCTCGTCCTTACAGCCTATGTAGGCAGGAAGGCAAACAAATAGAAAGTCTCATCTGTCTTGAGAAATCTGAGATCTCTGCAGACCTCAGATTCTCTGATGCACTTGTATGCCAAACCAGGGGTGTTTCTGTCCCCTGCGTGGTGCCAGAATTGTCCTCACCCTCCAGGAAGCAGAGGCCAGAGAAAACTGGAAAGATTCTAAGGAGCCTTTATTCTCCATCACAACTGGGCTGTTTTCATCTCTGCTTCCTTAATAAATATTTAGTGGGCAATTGATATTTTCCCTTCTGCTCTGTCTAACAGAGCTGGTTATTGCTAGGGTCAGGTGGTTACCTGAGCTAATTAATATTCACAGGTAACAGTAGGAAATAAGTACAAAACTCCTCAGCCTTAATTACAATATCAGTGTTACCAAATTCCATGTGGATACACTTCCCACATCAGCTCCAGACAATTTCAGATGTGGATACTAACAGGATCCACAACATCTTTAACTCATGATCTTCTGTCATTACAATATAATTACTCTAATGCATCTTTACTGTGCAACACTTGCCAAAATGAACAATCACAGAGCATGCAGTGTAATGGCAGGAGAGAGATGTTAATGTAAGCTTGCAGCATTTCTTCCAGCCCCATTATTCAACATTTGTGAGTCTTACCTGCTTCCCTTCCTTTTCTATATTTACTTTATGAAACAATTATGCTATTCTAGCACTGAGAAGCCTCAGGTGGCACTGAAATCCCAGTGGGCATCTAACATAGGAGTCAGTAAAGTGGCAATAAATTGTCTCAGCTTGGATAGCTCAGTGGATATAGAAGAGGAATAGAGGAAGGTGAGTCGGAAGAACAACTGTATTTTACACCTTACTGAGCCATGGGCGAGGATCTGGGCCTTGTGTAGACACGGAAAGGAGGTTAGGAGCAATTTGACAGAAAATGCAGTACTGGCTAATTAAGTTAGCAAATATCCCTCGATTAAGTGCTGATAGAGGTCAGATACAAAAGTCAGCAGGAGAGAACAGGGTAAGCTTCAAAGGGTCTTTGTGGCAAAGAGGTAAAGAATGAGCCAGTGGAATAACCTGTCAAAGGACGAGCCATGAAGATGATTTTAGTCTTTCATTTCTACCACTGCAGAAAGTGAAGAACAAAGTACACATTTTGAAGAGAGAAAATGAGATGAATTTTTGAAACTGCAGAAGGATTTTTAAATGAGAACTAGCTGCAGCCACATCTCACACTGCACCATGCAATGTACTCCTGTGCCTTTGCAGAGATTTACAAATCTCTCAGTATATCAATTTCATCAGTCCTTTTACTTTTCTTAAGTGGCAATCATTTTAAACTGCATAATTGCATCCGTATTTGATTCATTTGGCTTTCTATGTGGTAACAGTCACTATGATTAAAACATACATTATCAAGACTCTGTAAAAGAGAGTTAAACTGGAACGGCATTACATTGTCACCTATCCAAATGGTAATTGGTGTTTAATTGTAGCTCTGCAAGCAAACACAGAAAGACCAACAACAAAGAAACCTCTGCTTTGAGTGAAAGCAATTAAGAGAGGAAAACCCAAGAGAGACAATATATGAAGTTTCAGGGAAGAAGCATTCCTTACCTGAAATGCAAAGGCCCTTCTTGAGTCTGGGAGAGGAAAAGCATGGGAATAGTGCAGCTGTTTCTGGGAAGTTGCCTTTTGAATGGAAGTGCAAATTAAGAGCTGCCAGACTGATTTTTATCTCCATGAATCACCTATCAAATTTATACTGTGTATGTTTGCTGATGTTCTTTAATATTCCAGTTAATTCTCCTGTTTACATATTAACTGTTTTGTGTCCCAGATGCTCATACAAGGATCATAATTTTTTTTGAAAGATATAACCATTGCTTTCAACAGTATAAACTATTGTTTTCCCAAACAGCTTTCCCTCTGTGCTTGGAGAAGGCTGAAAGAACCCCTGAAGAACTACTTTAGAATGGGCTTTTTTCAGCGTCAACAGACAGGGATATGGAGGGAGCAGTTCCTGAGACAAAGTACTTCCACAACAGTCACTTTGCATCTAAAACCAGGGAGTTTACCCTGAGGGATAAACTGATTCCCAGCCTGATCCTGGACATGGAGAGATGGAGGGGAATGCAGTTTCAAATCTGCTAGAAGGTAGCACATAATTCTGGATGCTTGAGTGCAGGATTTGGCTCTCTACTAGGGTACATGTATGAGAATAAGGGTAGTATATATAGTTCACACAGGGAGGATGCAGAGTTCACATGTGGAACTGGACAGAGATTTTGAGAATGGACAGGGTTTGTGGTTTCACAGGGCGTCATCTCTAATTACCAGGAAAGTTCCCTGCTTCTTTTCCAGAATGGAAAAGGAAAATATTTTTATCTACTTCAACATCACACTGGCACTGCCAGATGATTCATAGGCTCGGGAGAGCACAGACATTACCAGCTCAGCACATTTGTATACCAATCACCATTTGTCATATGTGAGTACTTCCCACAGTCCTAAAAAGGGATTTGTTTTCTGTATTATTTGCCGAAAATATAACAAACTTCACACTGAACAGGAAAATAAAAACAGCACTTGATTGTTTTATTGAATATTTGCCTATTTACTTGCCAAAACTTCACTTTAGGATTTTTTTTATACTGTCTAATAAAAGGCCCCCCACAGCTGTCTTCTCTGTGGAGAAAAGCTGTCAACATCCAGTATAATTTTCTGCATATTGAGTAAAGTACTTGAAAGTCCCAGATCCATTTTAATATGGGAGCTGCTCTCCCATTTGTATGCAGCTGGAGAGAGTAGTTTTATCCTCATTTTAAAAAGCCATATGATGGATTTCTTTCTTTAAACAAATACTGTCTCAAACTTTTCTTTTTTTCTCTCTCTTTCCCCCAGCATACACCTTTCCTCTCTTGTTAGTGCTGAAATCACTGCATAGTGCTGACATCTCACTCACTATACATAAAACGATGCCAGCACCATCTCTTTTTTGTTGTCTCTGTGCATGATCTGCTGGAATAATTCCCAGATTAACTGTTTATTAATATAATTTTTACAAAACAGTTGGTGAGAAAATTCCATTGCACTGCCTTGAATAAGGCCTTCACTATCACTTTCTGAATTTTCTGATTCTGGGAGTTGACAGTTTCTAATCCCAGCCAAAGCTTTCTCCACTTTGCCACGTAGGGTTGGGTCCTACAACAGTCAGAAGGCTAATGTTGGGTGTTCAACACTCAGTATTCTTCCCTATGTGAGTGCCAGATTCATTTGCATTCTCAAGTACTGCCAAGGAAGATGTGCCCTGATACAAGAACCTGCAAATGCAGCTTTTGCATGGCAGGGGCACAGCACTGTCATTGTACCTGGACTACATGAAGGGACACAAGGAGGGACAAGACACCAACGTGCAGCATTGGCCACCCTTGCTTTCCTGCATACACACACAGGCACTACCTGTCTCTGGATTTCTAATAAAATTTGCTCACCACTGTTTGCTGGTGACTTGTTACAGTGCTTGAATATTTGTTAAATGTGTGTTTTGAGAGCTTTAATTATTCTTATTTACCACAGCAAGTGCAAACTCTATCCTAATGATATGCATTTCAGAGACTGTTTGAAGTGCTGTTAGCTCTTCCATGTTGGCACAGAACAGGAGAGCATTCAGTGCAAACGTAATGACAGTCCACAGCACCAGGCAGTTGTGCTCAGTCCTTCCTCAGCTATTAACTCTGAGGCAATGAAATGTTGTTGTTGTGGGTTGCAGGGAGCATGTTTAACATCCACAGCTATTTTTAATGAGTCTGTCAAGAGGAAAGATTGCAGCTGTGAAGGCACAGGATGATTCTGTGTTACAGTCACAAAGCTTTGAACTCTGCACACACCATGACTGAACATACTCTACATACATTTCAACACAGCCTGACGCTACAAAAATCAGGTTAAAAAGCAGGATATGTGAATGTTATGGAACATTTAATGTCTCTATTGTAAACAATAGACTACCAAGAATTAAGTGCCAAACATTATCAACCTCACAGTCAAGATATGCCACATCTCACAGGCTGAGCATGACTCCCTCAAACAACCTCAGGTGACAAACCCCAAGCACACAACTTTGGGGTTATGTTAGTAACTCAGTGTAAAGCACTTGATCCAAGGAGAGAGCACTGAGTAATTCCCCAGCCAGTGCTTGCAGATGCTTTCACCCAAATTCAAGATCAGTGTTCCATATTAGTGTTTTGAATGAGAATAGAAAAGAGGATTGTCAAATTTTCCAATGGCATTAAAATTCTATAAATTTTACATTAGCAAAATAGTTTTGTTGTGATTATTTTATCTGAAACAAATGGAACCCACTGTACAAATCTTGGATGAACCAAGGGAACAACCCTTTATGAAAGCAGCAGAACTGAGAGCCTCAGGTTTCCTGGGGTTGTTTCTCACCTACGAAGAGAGCAGGAACCTTAAAAATATGGACATTCACTTAAACCAGCATCCCTGGAATTTGCAGTGACCCCTGTCAGAGGAGCAAAAGAATGAGCCACTACTGTGGAAGCTTTCCTAGGGCTTCCAAGTTTCCCCATCGCTGGCTGGGGCGGGGTAGGGGGGTGGGGCAGTTGTTCAAGTATCCAAATTCTTGAAGAGAGTATGGGAGGTATGGGAGCAGTGGCTTGGATCACAGATCTCAGAAAATATGGGCTTCCAGCTCTACCAAGGCCACCTGGAAGATATGTAAGCTCTGGGTTCAGTGCCTGGCTGAGCTTCAGGAAGCCTGCTAGGTGCCCTGGAGTTGGAGGAAGGCCACACATTACCCCAAAAGAAAAACCCAGAGACCCACAGAATTTCTTGTGAAGTATTTTTGTGTTCAATAACTCAGCATTTTCTAATGAAGTTGAAAAGTTTCTGCCTATTTCCATCTGGAAATACATTATTCAGATGGACACGACACATTTGGGATGATGTGAGAGAATTAAGTTTGACTTTCTTGCCAAATTCCACTCCAGCAGATAATTTCATATGTATTTAAATCCACCTCACAACATTAACAAAGCAGGTTTTTTAGCTGACATTCTGTCTTGCAGTGCTTCTACTGTTAATTATTATCTGCATTTCATCTTCTGTGTAGCTGCTTTTCCCTGAGTTCACTGCTATGTTAGAGTGTGGTGTAACTATACAAGTGAATGGGAGCTCTGGGGGGCTGTGAAATCACTTGTGCTGCTGCAAGAACATCAGTGCTACATCAGGGATTATTTTTAGTCCTGGAGAAGTTTTTGCATAGCAAGGTGCCATCCCACAAATAATGAGACTAGTCTGTATGTCGCATTATTTTATGCCATTATGGTGCATGACTGCATTACAGAGTAGTGTTGTATTTTTCTGTCTCCTCAGGAACATTTATTACTACAATGAGGATCCTTCACTGATGCCAGTGAAGACCCAGGCCCCTATTGTGCTAGGCACTATAGCAACAGACAGTAAAAGGCAGTCCTTGGTACTAAAGACCTTCATTGCCAGAGATTCATCCTATTCTTCAGTTTACAGCAGCTGCAAAACAACTTGGATGAAGAATAAGAATTGCAATGAATAGGCTGTGGAATGAATTCATATGTAGGTGGGAAACCCCAAGCCAGTAAAAAAATCGAGGGGTGTAATCCTGAATCAAGTGAAGTAACAGGAGAACTCCCACGGATTCCAACAGGAGCCAGGATTTCCCCTCTCTGTTCCCACTGCTCCAGGTGCATCTGTGCACAGCACGAAGCAGTGCAGCTGCTGCAGCTGGGGGGGTTTCTGCAGAGCTAGCTGGGAACAAGGTGCAGGCAGTGGGTTCACAAACTGCCTGGATCACTAGTCTGTCACAAAATTACTTTGTAAGCTTAATGATTAATTATGGTCTACAATACTTCATGGTCTCCAGTGCCGGGGCTATTTAGATGACAGTGAACTCCTTAACATACTGTGTTTCTTGCCACAAATCCTTTCTCTAAGGGATACAGACTAGAAATATTCCTGAGGTACAGCTCATAAACAACACAATCCCTGTTCAGATCTTGCTGATGTCCTATGTTATTATTTACTTAAATTGCATAGCTCCCCTGCTCTAACAGGAGACTCAGGTAACTTGATTTTTGTGTTTTGTAACTGATGCAATGCACATTAAAGCAGAGATAATAAAGACTTCAGAGATGCAGGTCTCTTTTCTGAACATTCTGACTATGAATGTAATATAATAGAGATTTGAGTGATGTTCATTTTGCACCCCTGAGTTTATCATAAGATTAACAGTTTTTATTATTTTGCAAAACAAGCAGTAGCAGCTCATCGAGGGTATAATCACCTCAGTCAAGAAACAAACAAGCTTTTACTTAATGTGCTAAAAATATAGTTGAGAAACCTTCAATCTCAAGCGGTGTGGTAAAATAGACTGTGTTGACTGAGCAGATCAGCAGCTGCTGCTGTTCGGGCTCCTTCACCCTAACAATGCCTGCCTTTTTCTCTCCCCACCAAATTTAGAGATGATGTCAGTATAGCCAACCCCAGGAGTTCAAAAATCTGAAGGCAAACCGAAATAGAATCACAGGATTGGTATCAAAGTCCTGGAAGTTATTGAAACCGAAACGTATGATTTGGGGGGTCAGCCTTTAGATTTTTTAATTCATAGGAGACAATCTTCTCCCTTCCAGTTGTCTGCTCAGTTCTCCTGGCTGTCTGATATGTCCTATTTCAGAGTGAGACAACACAGGACAATGGGAAGCACAAAGAATTGGGAATCTATTTAAAGTATATATAAAGCTCAATTCTGCACCATATGGAAAGCCTTAATCCTGCAAATACCTTCTCTGAATTCTCAGCTTCATTCACACAAGCAGCCCCAGGGAAGCTGTGGGGGTCCTCCTGTACCTGAAATTTGCCACTTATATAAGTCACCATTGCACGTCACAAACGTTGGCCTGTGTCACAATATTAAGAGTTAGCTAAGAATTGAGAGATCTGTTGCTCAGTTTTCTCTGTGATCTTGGGCAAGTTCTGCTTCATTCTCTATCCCAGCTTCCTGCTCTTTAAAAAGGAGGTAAAATTTATCTCTACAACGTACTTGGAGGCTTCCAGACAAAAGATAATGGAATTCAGAAAATTAATACATTGTCTTTTTCTGATGTAAATTGATTTCTAGCTAACACAGCTGGAAAGAATGCTTAAAAATCAGTGAAATGTATTTCATAATTAAATCTCCTAATAAAACCAAACCCTTAGAACTAGGCTTAACCCACCATGGATCAAGTCTGAGCAGCCAAGAGAAGTAGAGGACTTACTCTTCTCCATGCTGAGAAGACACACTTCTCATTTGACAAATTAGACCTATTGCAGCAGTTTCTGGGAGCCAGCAGTAAACTCATACAGGAGTTCATCAAGAGGTAAACATTTAGTTACATTTTTCCTACACAAAGTATCAGATTATTCTGAATATTAAATTAATTGATTGTATTTTTAAATTTAGTCTGAATGTAAGGTCCGATTTTTTTGAGGCAGGCGTAACATGTTAGGATGAAACAGTTTGTTAGAAAAGTACTCACTTAAAATAACAGAAGGCTTTCATCTTTTATTAAACATTTGAAATTACTAAAAGTTACTACCTTAGAGTGGCTTAATTTAAAGAGGCAAACTGATGCATTTTGTTAATTAGACCATTTAAAAACTCATTTATGTGTAAATAAGTCTAGGTCATTAAATCTTAATGTACAGTGTCAAAGTAAAACCTCAATCTTCAAACTTTCTAGTTATGTTAATTCATGGCCCTAAAAATTAATTAAAAATAGTATTAGCATCAAAGAACTTATTTTCCCGCTCCTGTTTTTAAAGAAAAAAGATGTATTTGTAGTAATAAAAAGGGTTATTTCTGCTCAGTCCTCCATTCACACATTCTCTTGGTCTACAAGACTACTGAAACTTGGATGTACAACACCTGTATTTTGCTATCAGTGATCTGTATTTTTAAAGCCCAGCAAAAGATAGCAGTGATGTTGTCCCTAATTTTCATTGTGGCAACACCAGGCTATTTCAGTGAAATCACATGTTGGGAATTAATGGCGTAATAATGAATCAAAAATGTTATTGGGCACAGCTGAAAAGGTAAGGCTAAAAGGTTGTCTCCTGTTAGTGTTTGTGATTTTTAGAGTCCTAAAGTCATACTCTCAATTGCTCATAGCTTTACAAAACAAAAGGAAGTATTTAGATTGAAAGTCTCCAGGAAATTTCCAAGATTCTCAGGCTGATTTTAGAAAATTTCAGGAAAAAATGTAGAAAAATTTCTGAGAAGTTCAACCACTTTCATGAACAGAGTAAAAGCTATCCCATGTGATTACAGGGAAATAAAAGGTTCCTGGGGACATAAACTGGGAGAAGTTGCTGCAAAGATACTGAAAACAGAATTGAGAGGAACTGAAAAAGGGCAGGAGAGTGCAGAAGAAACAGAGGGCAAGTGGTCGGGTACATACTGCAAGGGAAGCCTTTGGATCCTGGAAAACTGAAAAGAATGAGACTGGATTGAGGGCAGAGAAGAGCAGAGAGCTATGGTGGGATAGAAATGACATTGACAAAGACTGTAGGGAGCAGGAGAGAGGGACTCAAGTGCAGCAGCTCGGGTGAAATAGCCTGTGTTCACTCCAGTCTTAAGAACAAATCCCAAGGATGCCAGAATCTCAACACTTGTGTGAAATTATATGTATTTCCATACCTATAGGTCACAGATCAAAAATAAAATTGTCCCCATTATAGTAACTGGTGAAGACTCTTGCTCTTTCTTTGTATAACCTTTAATGAACAGTCAAAATTCCTTTCTTTTCCAGGTGCCTAAAATCAAGAGGATGCAGAAATGTGAGTTCTGTGCTCTACTAACCAGACTTGCAATGGTGACACAACACTCGGGAAAACCCCAAAGACAGCAGAGTGAAAATCCCGTGAAGGCTGTAGGGCTAAGGATGCTTTTAGGGCAGTGGCACCGACACAGGGTGAACTGCAAGGAGGAACTCCCATTTACAGAGGTGCTGTCCGGCATCTGCAGGGATATTCTCTGTATTCAGGACAAGACCACATTTGCTTCCTGACTTGGTGACTGGTTGATACATGGACACATAGAAATCAGAGGGGGTTAAAAAGACAAAAATACTTGAGATGTTTTGAGTCTTCCTAATTCATCTGAGCATGATACACTGCCAAAGGCCCCTGTCTTTGCCTTACAGTCAGACTGAATGTTTGTAGGTAACAACCTACCCCTGAGTGGATGACTGACAAGCATCTTTCCACTGAAGGACTGCATTAATTGTGGTTGTTCCTGCACAGATACAACACATGCAAATTATTCATTATTATATATGAAACCTTATTACAGTTGTATAGAAGAAGAGATTGCTCCCACTGTACACATTCTTTGGAATTGTGTGACACATGCACAGTCAAGCATGACACAGGAAAATCCATCAAAGAATATTTAAATATACCTTAGGGATGCACTAACTTTTTTGATGATTTTACAGAAGGAAAACTAATTGCATCTGCAAGATATAACTGTTTTATAAGGGTTGAGTCCATCAAGGCTTTTCCTTTCTTCTTTGGTAAACACTTAAAACAGTCTCATTAAAGAAATTGATAAAAAAATCATAATTGAACAGTTTGAACACATAGAAATTTCTCCTATTTTAGCTATTTTTACTTTTTCTTACTGATTTTTTGCAATATCAGCAATGCATAGAAAATCTTGTCCTATCAAGGTGCCTTCAGAGTGGATAATAACAGACAACTATTCTCACAAAGACCTTACACCCTTTTCTAAGAGTTAAAATTAAAATCTAATTATATAATAACAGAGATTTCAAGATATTTCTGTATTGGAATCACTAATAATTCTTCTTGCAAATGTAGTCAAGTTTGTTATACTAAACACATTTCGTTTTACTAAGACTATGAGGTTTTCTTCCATAACTGTGTACACACAACCTCAGTGCATCCATTTAATTTTAGGAAATTCTGTAAATTTTCTAGGCTGTTGCTGGCTAGGGAATTCTGTTACTTAGTTTTCAGAAATGCCCAGAAAGAACCAAATAAATACTCCATTCTGACTTATTCCTGACTTCTCCAATTATCTGATGAGGCTACGTGACAGACAGGCTGAAGTCAGTAGTCTGATATGGTCAAACTTGACACTGCTTTGATGTTTTCTTAGGTGGCTTTTTGACAAATTGTACTGGATATACAAAATTCTGTGTGCAGTCTGCTGGATTATGTGATCTTGTTCAACAATTTATCCAAAAGAATATTTTGCTGAGGTGATTTACTTCCTTATTGAGGTGGAAACTGAACATGATACTACTGATAGTACTGATGTGTTTACACACCAAATTTCTTACTTAGAACTGTGGAGCATTTAAATTGAAATTCTTTGCTCTCCTTGGACAGGTGCAGATTGATTCCAGTGGTCTTCCAAACAGATTATAAGTCAGGATAGTTGAGACTGACAACATTTCAT
>VWZD01001014.1:665977-856105 GCA_013396695.1 Sakesphorus luctuosus | reverse complement strand
CATTGGTCTGAGCAAGGGAAGAGTCAGATTGTTCTTTACCAAGCAATATGACTATGGAGCCCCATTCAGATGTTTCTCTCACCACTTCACTATTGATAACTGTGACAGGATTTGTAATACCATTAGGCTGTTTAGCCAAGAGCAATTCTTTTAAAGAGTGTGACACTGAATACAGGCTCTGGCAAATGATGCCTTCAGTTAGAATGCATGAATGTGACAGAACTCTTCCAGAACCTTTTACAGAGAGTACATCCTGACCAAAAAGTGACAAAAGAGAAAATGGTGCTTAAACCTGTGCAACACAGCACTGAGGGAAGAAAATCTCTACTGAAAATGCCTTTTTGTGCAAGAATTGATTTCACTGCCATTTTTAGTAATGTAAGTCATAAGGAACCATTAAAATCAGGAGGAACTACAGAAGTATAAATCAGGTGTCATATGAATAACAAAGCTGTAAGATATTGTTGTTGGGTCACTTAGCTCTGCTCCGTAGTTTTATTTTAGCTGTAACGTTTATCAGCTTTGCTTGTCCAAGCTAACTCTTAAAATCAAAATATTTTCTGCAGTTTGGCAACAATGGGTATTCTGGACTGGGTATTCAGAGCAAGTAACAGAGAATTTGTCATACTGGGTCCATCTTCTGTTCTACAGCTCCTCTCATGCTTTATGTCTCTACTTTATATACCCATGAAATACCTAACTGACTATGAAATGACAGGAAGAAAAAGTAAGAAGTGTTCCCTTTTTGTCATATTTCTCTGCCACATGAGATTTGATCATCTGTATTATCACAGCCACAAACAGCGTTAGCAAACATGTTACCCAGCCTGTTACATGGTATCTGCCAGGGGAAAATCCATGGCCTGATTATTCTCTGCATAAAATATTTTCTTTCTTTTTTTTTTTTTTTGTTCTAAATGCACTGGTCCTTAATGTCATGATGCACTGATTGCACTAAGCTGTGAAAGGCAGAAGATACCCCCAGCAATGTGTTTCTGGTCCCACTATTTCCTGCTCCTCCCAAACAAAACTGCTCTAGGATGAGAATCTCTGTGACATGAAGTGGTAAATGAGCCAAAGGAGTGTCACTTTATACCTTCTGAATCTTTATGGTCTTCGAGGTGGTTTGTATGTAAATCTTACTGTACATCTCACTAGCTCTGTCACCTTTTTATGAGCACTCACAGACAGTCTATATATCAGTTGTCTTGACCAAAATTTAGAATAACTCTTTTAGAAAATAGAAACACAGCTCCTGGAAATGATCACTGTCATATCATCGTCATGTCACCAAAGGAGAACTAAAATAAATGAGAAGTTCCAGACTTCTAGTTATTGTACTGATCTGACTAGAAACTCAGGGGGTTTTTTGTTTGGTTTGGTTTCTTTCTTTGTTTTGTTTTTTTTTTGGAGGGAGTTGTTTTGTTTGAAGGTTTTTATCTGCTTCTCTGTTAAAGAATACCCAACAAAGGCAGAGTTATTTCTTGGAGTTTTGTTCCTCTGGAAATAATTTCATCTAGTAATAATTTATAATCTCTAAAAATACATCTCCAATTGTGAACCAGTTTCTATTGTAATGCTGCAAATTGATGAAATTAACATTAATACTGATGAAATTTAGAATGTTTTGTGTGATCATTGCTTCACTAATCACTATGTATTCCACTGCTAGCTGTATGAGAGATCATTAATACGCTATATGTATAAACATTAAGCTTAATGGAGTTAAATGATGATATGAAAAGGCAGAATGGCTAGTTAATGATCACACAAACAATTAGTACCCTTTCTTGGTAATTCACAAGCTGTTCTATGAGGAACTGCAGCCTTGCAGAGCAAAATTCAGTGCATCTCTTAATTACAAATAAGCCAGGCAGTTGTGAAAGCACAGACTACCTCTTAACCTCCTGTTACTATAGATTGTTTTCAAGTTTCTCAGCAAGATTTTTCCTGGTGAAGAGGTAATTTAAAGGGAAATCTTTTCTGCTATCTTTATTGGTCACCTTAAGTGAATACTTGACTGATGGGACCAAGTCAAGTTTTACATTTAAGAGACACTTAATGAAAGAGTACATCAGTCTTAAATGGTCCTTAATTGGTTCGTGTGATATGTCTGTGTTGGTACTTAGAGCAGGATTGAATTTCACACTAAAGGCTTATTTCTACTAACCCTTAACTCATGCTGAGTATCCCTCTGTCCCTTGTGCATAGTCTCATTGATTTGGCCCAGAGTAATTGTCTTTCTCTGTTCTACAATTCCAAATTCTTTTCTCTGTAGTTTTTATAAAAGAACAAAATAATTTTTTTTCCTAAATCATTTGAGTCCTTGGATTGAGTAAATTAATTCTAACTTAACTCTACTATAAGCTATAAAAAGCAACTATATGAATTAAAAACATCCACTGTTTCCATCTTACATTTAGACTTTAAAATAACACCTTCTGTCCTCCCAAATGCAACTCCCAATATTTCCCAGAAATGGCAAACTGGCACATGAACTCCATAAGTCCTTTACCCAATATCACTGTCTTTGGATCAAATATCAACTCATTTTATTTGCCCTGTAGTTCTCTTGTGACACAAAATTAATTTTTTTTAATTTATTTTTAAGGGTGGGTTCCCTAGATTTCTTCAGTTACTGCTGCCTCTAATTGAGTACCTACAGCTGTAGTATTGGATATAAAAATTTCAGTGAGAGAATTATCCTACAAAGCCTAAAGTCATGGCACATTTTTCAAGGTACTTCAACAAATACTAACTTTGGGCAAAACTCAGAGGTTTTTTGCTTCCTGGCCTAGTCTTTTATATCTCACAGGTTAGTAGAACTCCTCTTTTGAATACAACAATTGGCTTTTGTACACACTTTTTATTTTTTTAGTGATAAGGAACAGAATTTCAACTGATAAATTCTAATTTATAATCCCAAGAGCAAGAACATTTCGTAGTGCTCCTGTACCTTCAGACCAAACATAGGATGCAGAAAACTCATGTTCAGAGCCCTTTTTAAAATGTTTCACAGAAGTTCATTTATATAGTCATATATGTGATACTGGACACTTGATCTGAAGGAAAATGCTGTAATGCCATAATTTCCGTGATTATCTCACAGGTCAGGCATTTCCCACAGGTCTGACAGGACCAAAAGAAGCCTGGACATTACTTCTTACAGCTTGACCTACTGTGCCACAGTGGATGTTTGACATTGCAAACAAAAGGCCACTTAACAGGCATGGCAGAGTGAAGAAAATCACCTCATCCTGCCCAGAACTCAGAGATGCTGCAACCCAGAGCCTGTGTATCACTGAAGGACACAACAAAAGGGAGGAAGAAAACACAATGAAAACAAGAAAAAAAAATCCTTGAGATGAGACAAAAAAAATAGAAGCCGCTGGTTCATCAAGGAATGATTCTGTTCTTAGAAACATACTTAACATACATTTTCCTTAATATTAGAAAGAGATTGGATAAATTTATATTTTAAACCCTGTGTGGCTTTGAAATTGAAATATTTGAAATGGTTCACTCCTGTTACAATGAGGAGAACTAGTCACTGGCATAGGATTTAAAACAGTCCCTGGCACAAAATCATCACTGCACTGGAAGAGAGTTCCATGGCAAAAGTTATTTTGCAAGTTGCCATTAAATACTATCCCTATGAGACAATGTCCTTTGTCACCAAAATATTAATTGAGTGGTCCACCAATTTGACAATTTTCTTGAAAATCATCTTTACTAATCAATACCAAGAATCAAATGAATGAAATTTAAAACATTGATTAGTTTTGGAGTTTCACATATGAGCAGCATTTAAATATCTTAATGATCCATCATTCAGCGCTTTTCGTTAACTGAAAATGGCTGAATGACTTTCATCACCTTGAAACGTCCAGTAATGTTTGGGGGGCTCTGGAAGACAGTGCTGGCTCTTCAAAAACACGTCACAAGAGACACAACACTGAGGTGTCCAATGGCCTGCCATGATCTTACACATCTTCAGCAAACCTTGGGTTTCATTAATGGGGTGACACTGAGTAATCCAGGCAACTCATCCCTCTCTAATCCTGAAAAGCCTGGCTGGGATTTCCCAGGGCTGGAGGCACTCTTGTTCTCCAGGCAGGAGTCCCAGCAGGCTTGGCCAAATAATGACTTCTATGATTAAACCCCAAACATTTTGATTACAGTATCCAAAGTAATTCCATTCAGATATAGTAGGCATCTACTCAGAACACCTGGCAAGTGCTTGCTTTTCTAATCTCTTGGGCATGAATCAACTGGCAGCCAAAATACCAGTAATTTTACAAATAGTTTTCATATTTTTTAATAATTTATGGATTACTATGAAGTCTTTAACACTACCTCTTACATATGAAGCACAAATGTTTAAAAAAAAATTTTGCATATGCTTTCCAGGGACTCCTTCTACAGATGTTCTTGCTGAAGAAAGTTAATTTGGTGAACTANGTGACAAAACCAAACAAGAGAAATAGGATATGGACCTGGCATCATGTTGGAGACTGCTACCTGACTGCATCTGTAAATATATAAATAAAATATACATGACTGGAGTAAAAAAAGGAATTATGTTATTTGCCATTGATTTTTAAGTCAATAATGATGACAGTGATAACTATGGTTTGAAATGCTTTTCATTACCTGAGTAAAGTTTAAATAACTATTTTATGGTCATTCTCCTACTAATTCACTGACTGATTTGAACAAATTTCATTTCAATATGAACCTTGTCACTTGATATATGCCATAAAGAGGAAGAAGAGAAAGAGTTGAGGAAATATAAATGTCTCATTCTAAAGAATTATAACTAGCTCTTGCAGCAGAACATGCCATGATGAAGTAGTAATGATCACTTTGAACCATTACTCTGTGTGCTCATCTGCCAGCAGAGATTTAAGCCACTTTCATGTCATGCAACGGTAAATTATTCTGGCAATTCTATTAGTGCTTTATTTTCCACATAATTCTACTATATTCTAGGAAAAATTATTATTCCTATTCTGAATTACAAATCTAAATACTCTTGTATGGTTTACTTGATAGAATATGATAGTCTATTATGCAAAAAACTACTGAGAATTTTTAATCCGTTAATCATTGACCCAACTGACTTAAATGCCTCAGACAGAGCTGATCGTGTCTACAAGGTCAGTGCAGATGCTCTGCATGTGCTATTAATTCATAAATTAAACCCCTCTTTGAATCTGCTTAAAACTCGTTATGAAAGCTGAATGAAATTCCTTTCCTGGGGAATTCCGAGCTGATATTTTACCTTTAATCCATTACATTGTGGGGGGGGGGAGGGAAAGAAAGAAAAAAGAAACAAAGAAAATCTGAATACTGCCACAAGAGGCTTACACAGAATGATATGACAGGACTGAGTAACTGACTCAGGGAATTTTCCCCTGGTTTCAAGGCATTCTATGTGAAAAAACAACTGAAATTGGTTGAGGCGTTGAAGGTATTAGAAGAAATGATTGTGAGATGTGAGAGTACAGAAAGCACACTCCTCACAACATGTATGTGCATGACAGGAAGGCTTCACTCAAATCTCCCACACCTCCCATTTTGATGGAATTTACTGAGGAGAAATGGACCCCATGTCCTTTGGAATTCCTCTCCTGGTGTGTGTAGGCTGCTATCAGCACCTTTGCCCCATCACACAAGTGCATATCCCTCAACCTCAGGGCTGTTGTGTCAGGTCCCTGATGATCTGGACAACCCTCTGATGGATCCACTGCAGTTTGGTAACTTACCTCTTGATCTGCAGGGCTGGAAACTCACATCTTGCATCCCCGGAACTCCAAGTCCTTTCCAGCTGGGCTGTCCATCTCTGGGCCAACGGGATCCCGAACTGCACCAAGGCACATGTCTGTACAAAACTCTGTGTTTCACTTTGTTCATCTTTACCAGGTCAAATTGTGAACTTTTTGCAGATCCCTCTGCACTGAAGCAGAAAGATTTTGTCATGCCCCACCACAATTAAGTGTCCTCTGCAATTTGGCTCTCTGTTTGTCTGCCTGCATCACCCAGAGCACTGATGAAGACATTTCACATAAACAGGACTTTTTAAACCCACTAAAATGAACTACTGTTCATTCGTTGTCTGTATTCAGTAAAAATTAGTAGCAACATCTTCTCTTGTGTATAAATTTATACCACTCAATATACATATCCAAATCTCCTGTTCACCATACACAGATGGAACTTCTGAGTCCCAAATTTGCCCAGTTATTTGCCCAGACCCACCAACAGTGGGGCAGTTCTAGGCATTCTGTGAGGGCAGCCTGGTGAATAATAATGTGGGGGAAAATGCATAGATGCCTCCTGGGTTAGGCAGCAGGCAAGCAGGCATTTTTGGCCTTGGAATTTTGGAGACAGGTACCTCAGATCCACCTGCTTGCTGAAGCTTGCCAGACCACTGCAGTTATTTTGCACAATTCTGTCACTTCAGCAGCCAGCATGCAAATCCTCCCTGTTGCACCTTATGTGGACACACCTGCCCAGTTCAATGTCAAGCACAAAACCAAACAATGGGGGTTTCCTGCAGTCAAAAATAAAAAAGGACTTAAGCTTGAGTCATCTGCCTTTAGAATACCTCCCAAGATCTCTCTTGTGGCTCAGTGCTCAAATTCCAGCAAAGCTTTGCTTCTTAAGAAAATGATTTCACGAAAACAATTTTTATACAGCAGGACAACAGAAAGGATCTACATCTACTTAATCCATTTTAGTTACCAGTAAGCATGCATTAATATTAAAATGCCTATTTTTCATGATAGCTTCTACAAAAGACATATACATTATATGCCGACGAGTATCAAGTTTCCTTATAGTGACAGTTTTAGTAGCCAAGCTATAAACCTCAGACCTAAGGGTTTATAGAGCAAACAAATCTTTCCCACAGACACAACTGCTAAAATGAAACAAATCTCATTTAATATAAAATTGTATTGCATGCATTAAATACATATTAAAGGAGCATTTTAAGGTGTTTTCTTTTCCTGTAAGTGGCAGATGTTATGAATAATAATCCATAAAATCCTCTGAATTCTAAAGGAGTGTGTTACATAAAACTTTCATTTAAATCTTTCCTAGAGCTCAAACACACTGAACAGTGATAACAGAAAAACACTACTAGTAGCAAACCATTAGAATAAACTGATATAAAATTTGATATTTTAAAAATCATTTAAAGGATAATACTTCTCCCTTAAGATCTCTTTATAGCACTTTATGTAAGCTAAATAAATGTAGCTACCTGCTGAATTACTGCAATTTCTGTTCCACAAACTGAACTGTACATAAATTTATCTAGGAAAAAAAAAAAGAAGCAACATCTGCCCTTTAATGTGCAGGAGAATTTAATAGGTTCACCTTAAGTAAAAGAGACTCAGTCACAATGACCTTATCCTTTTTATTGTTACATATCTTGGGGGAAGAAAATGAAACAACACAACTAAAATATAGTTTAGTGGAAAACTAAACATCTTTAAAAATATTGTCCCAGTAGATCTTAGTTTACCGTGGATCAGCAGTGCTTAAGGATGACGACAAGAGCAAGCTCCAAACTGCTCCAATAGAAGCCAATTAACCCCTCGTGTTTGCTGCTGGAGCCCTTCTGCCAACTGTGTCTGGGGCACCAGGACTGGGGGACTCGGAGTGTGGAGCAGTTAAATAAAAACTGCAAGAATAATTACCCACTGAGACAATAACAATCAGTAATGCATATGCAAAACCAGATCTTGTGCTGGTTTGGGACTTTAAACAACATGATGTATAACACAGCAGAACTTGTTTTCCAGTCATATCCCACTAAGATCCCCAGCCTGGGAGGTGTCCAGACAGATGTAAGTCAGGTCTTTTTTAGGTCAGGAATTGTATATGAATGATGGACACTTATTCCTGTAAAACAACACAACTCAGTAAAGAAAACCAACCTTATGGAGTGGGAGATGACTAGAAAATGTTTTCCTTGTTAGAATTTTAATGTGAAGATATCACTTCTCTTTATTAAAGTCGTTGAACTGGAACACACTGCAAGAAAGCCAATGGTTTCAGTAAATGTTTTTGAAATGCTAACTTTTGTTTAAAGACCAGCCAAGTATAAAACACTTTGCTACACAGCAATTAATTTTAGGTGTGCATCACTTTCCACAGTAATTCCACACCTTACATTTGCAAAATGCATTTTCAGAAAGCCATGGCTCTGCCAAACCTGCTTCTAATATATATTTTATTTCATGAAACTCCCACAAAACCCAGCTGTGATGGCACTACATTCTTTCAGTCACAAATAAATTGCCCCCTGTTCTAGACACAATACAGCAGTGATTTAATTTTGGGCAGCAGTACTATACAATAGGAAGTGGAAATAAATAAGTCTACAGGATGAATTGGCTCAGATAGAATGGCATTATACAGCCCTCTGATCAGGGTCATTGTGATGAGGTGTCTACACACAGCACATTGTTTGGAATATGCCAAAAACTCAAGGAATTTCCCACCTCCGCTAGTTCTGAGCACCCTAAATTTGCATTTCATCTAATATTAACCTCTTTCAGTCTTGAAGTACTCTCTAATTTCATCTGGGTATTGGTGGAGTGCCTCTTGCCGAGTCACTCATTTTTCCACTCATCAGACTTCTAGATTTCTATTTGCATTTTCATCTGTGCCCTCTCCATTGTCTTTGATCAGTCCTGGATTTGTGAATACTCTTAAATTATATACTATTTTGTAAGTTATCTGTAGTCTGAGTCTTACCTCTTACCACTGCCTGAAAGAGTCTATACGGAGACATAGGATATGAACCAAGTATTTGCTTTAATGTTTTGAAACCCTCAAATTCTTCTTTAAGCATTAAGGCTGATGAAAATTCATCACTGATGCCTGAAAATGAAGTGCAGTCATTTAGTTGTGATCATACTGGAAGCACCACAGCACCCAGAGACTGTGCAACTAAATATATACAGCAGAGCCAACAGACAAGGGGACTGCAATTAAAAGAGGTTAATATTATATTGGCTCTTGCTAATTTAATGCTCACTACAGCAACAAACACAAGACTCACGTGACTCTGCTCCCTGCTGTTGGAACAGACAAGTCTCAGAACACACAAGAATAGTTTGTGACTCCCTCAGAAAACTGAATGTGAATGAATTAATCTAGTGGGTGTTTTGCTCCTATAGAATTCTGGTATCGAATTCTTCCCTTGGGTGTTTCAACCTGACCTCCGTTGAAATCAATGGCACTTTAGGTGGTTCCTCCTTAGATCAATGACACCACACAAACGTAGCTGAAGGAATCAATTTCTTGGCACTTTCACACATATTTCATAGAGTTAATGAAACATAACATAAAAGCAAGCTCTATTCTGAAACAGAGAGGAAACAATCTGGAGCACTTTCCCTAAGAAATCACAGAAATATCCTTCACTGTACAACACACCATATAGTCTTTTTCCTGACTCAACTCCTGGTCCTGAGGATCCTGCCTTTGGAGTCTATTCCTGATTTATTCACTGGTCATTGCTAGTGCATAATTATTGTGCCCACCTCTATATTTTTCTGGTGCAGTTACATCTCTCTATAGTTTCATGTTATACCCCAGAATTTGTTGTCTGTCCCAGAATGAGACAGCAGCAGGCTGAAAATTCATCATGCTTGAGTTCACTTAGGAGTTACTTGACCTGAAGAATTCTAAAGTACTGGGGAAGATTGTGAAGGTGCTGATAAATCCAGTACAGTAAACTCTGACATAGAAGATCAGCTTTTGTCTCAGTCTAAATGTAGTGGCTAAAATGTTGCTGTGGGTGATACCTGCACAGGCCTCAGAAGGGAATAAGGTTGTAGTTAAAAGTATCTACAAGAAATAACAGTGAAAGTAAAAACATCTGTAGTTTTTCTGCAAATAGCAAGATTGTGGTAGAAACACAAAATAAGGGAAAATGTTTTTTAAAAATATCTTGTGAATTCATTTTTTTCCTAGAGAATTGGAGAAATGAATCCTTATATTCTATTTTCAGAAGAAATAGGCAGAATACATATCTGGAGGACTGGGAATTTTAGCCATACAGTTTCTTTCGGGTAGGGATTTCTGGTGAAAACTTTGAAGATGATTTTGCATAAGATTTGGCAGCTTGTCAAATCATTAGGAATATAAGGACTGGTACTTCATCTTTTAGGACAGACTCATGTTTTTACACAACAGTTTGTCTTCAGGACACACTGTCAGGGATTAGTCAGGAAAGGCATCAACTTCTAAGTTCTTCCCAAATGACCTGCAGTGTATCTTCATTTTCTGTAGAGTTGTCCAATAAACCTGGGATTCAACACAAACCAGGAAAACCTTGTTATGTCCCTGCTCACACTTGCTTCTTCCTCACTTACATATAAGTCATGACACCCCAAGCACTGCCAAGGCTTTGCCTTCTGCCTCCTCCTGGGACTGCGCAGGCAGCAGAGGGAACTCTCTGGAGTAGTGGGAAGCCACAGCAGCACCATGGACAGGGCAGGAGTTGGCACGGAAGGGCTACAGCCACGAGCTGGAGGAGTGAAGGCAGCTGAGATCTGAGCAGAGACAGGATGGTGGGTGTAGGGATAAGAGTAGGCCAGGCACAGAAAGTAAGGAAGGTACCGAATGGAAACACTGTGCAAAAATGCATCACACATTATGGAAATCATAAGTACATTAAATTGCATGGGAATGAAAACTAAGAAACACAAGCACTAAAAGGAAGAAATTTACAGTTTCTGTGTTTTGTTCCTTACTTGCTGGAGCTAATGTCTTCCCTTAAAAATTAACATTCTTGCTGATGCTGACTGTAGAAACTGCTCTGTACTGATGGCTGTTGTGTTAAGCCTCTATGAAGGGTTAGTAAAATCAAAAAGGTGAGGAAGCAGGATAAAGAAAATCTTCCCTGCTATTTGTACTACAGTCATTTCCTCTTAGGCTAGAAAGTTCTGGTTTTCTTCTGTGTCCTATATTTGGGGACAACACCCTTGAAGTAAAGAATTAATGAATAAAAATAGATTTTGGAGAAAATCTTATTTGGTAAAGTATCAAGTCATACTAGAAGTTTCTTCAAAAACTAAATAGTTTTCTTAGTTGCCCATGTGTTTCTGGGCACAAACTTGATTTCCAATGGAAATTTTTATAGACTTTAAAAACAGATGGATGAATTCTGTGCTTTCTGTTCAGTATACCTGAGCAATCAAAATGTAGGTAAAAGATTCAGCTATTTGAATCAGTGCTGACAACCAAAATCATGACATATTTCCCCCAAGAGATATATGAAGAGTAATAAAAAATAAAGGTATTCTCTATAGAACAGCAGGATGACAATGCATAATTGGCAAAGGACTATATGCACTTAGCTCCATTTAATACTGAATAAATTTTATCTGCAAAAATATTCCTCTGGTAGCTGTGCACAAAAGATGCTGCTAGATGCAATTTTCTAAATTTCTTTCTTTTTCTGAAAAGAATATGGTCTTTAATACTGAGGTTTCACTGTTGAGGTAGTGATGCTTGGAGAAGAATTTGTGCTGACACTACAATTGTTGAGCTTACAATGTCTGCTGAAACTTTACTGAAAGCTTATAAATTGTTTAGAACAATCTGTGTGGGTACAGATATGTCTGTGGAACCCCCAGGACACCACCTGGAGTGACTAATCCCAAGGCAGTCATCTGAGTTCAACAATGCCTTTCCATGGAAAGCCCAAACAGTTCACAAACAACAGAAAGGTGAAGTCGTATTGTTCTAATCAGGGGGATCAGACAGTAATAACAGACAGGATCAGTCTGAAGGCTTCCAAGTGATGGGAAGAAAGAGTACTGGTAGCAGGGAACACCCTTGCCAGATCTCTGGAATGCAGAATAATGTGTCAATTAACTGGCACGTATCAAAGGCAAATAGCAAACTGTTTCCAGCAGATTCCTGAAGGTAAAAACTTGATGACAAGGTGATGAAGGACAAACTTGAGTCACCCCCAAAACTACACAGGGACAAGTTCCTGAGAGACCCTCCTAAGCTTATTCTACATCTTTCTCCTTGAGATCTGCTGTAAGCCAACTGTAGAACATGCTACCATTTGTCAATGGACAACTACACTCTTAGAGCACAGGAAAATGGTTTTTCTTCCTCTCATGAATTGTTTTTCCTATTGATTTTGTCTTGATTCAAGGGGAATGTATTCACAGGATCAAAGCAAATTATTAGTTTTGCAAAATCTCTGATTGCTGACTTAAAATCCAGCTGGGAGGAGGAGTAAAAGCAATTCTCTGTCATCAAGTAATTTGGATTCCAATTCTACAAACATTTGCTCTGAAGANAAAGTGCTCCTTCAGAATGATGAATTTGGGAATAATTTAAAACAACCAGGATAGGTCAAAGCATATCTACTAGGAATACTTTACATGTCTTCTTTTTTCATCTTTTACATAACTAAATTCACATGAAGCTTTACATTAGGTAAAGCTTTTTCTGTAGATTTAAGGATTCTGGTATAGGTTTGTGCACCTGCCATTTTTAGTTTTTCTCTTCCCCAAAGTGCAAATTATAACAACTGTTTGTTTTTAGCTGTACAAGTTTTAGAACTACAAACCCACAGACCTTTCTGGATTCTTTTGCAGCAGGAGCAGTTCCCAGCATGCTGGAGAGCCAGTGGCAGAAGCAACCGGCCTGTTACCATTTGATAGCTCCAAAGTGATGAGAGCAGCACTTCTGGAACCCAAAACTTTGGAAACAGGGATTACTTGGTATCTGCCCACATTAAACTGATCTGATTAATACAGGAGAAAAAGACACAAGAGCAAACCTTTTAACTTTTAGATAAAAGCAGAGTATAACTGAGTGGGAATGCCAGAAGAAAAATTCTTTTTCTGGTTGGTCAGAATGGAGAAAAGCAATGAAGTCAATACCTTAATTGTGGAGCAAAAATATTTGATGACGTAACTAGCAAATACAAAATTTAAAGTAGCACTGCTGAGAACAGTGATTCAGAAAAGATTTCTCAGGCTCATCAAAATGCATTGCAATGGGGAGCCATCACTCTGAGGATCCCTGAGAGACCCTACAGTGCACCAGGAATACAGAGGTGTGAAAATATTTGGCTCTGCTCCCTGGTAAAATGTCACTTCTACAGAAGCCTGGATGGAATTACACATGAAAAGGAAAAACAAATGGCATTTTGTTGAACTCATTTGGGGATAAACTCTGAGAAAGCAAAGATGAAGTGATAGGTTTGTAAGACACCTTTTCCCTCCATATATTTTTTGTGAACTGTGGGACCCATCCATTGTATAAGTGGAAATTAGATTGTGTTTCTCCGTAATGAGAACTCTGTTCAGGGGAAAAACCAATGCATCTTTTTGTGAGGAAGCCCCATGTCAGCCTGATCTTATGTCTCCCAGGTTCAATAGAAATGATGAAGATCTGTGCCATGGATTAGCCAGGAACAGATAGCACAGAAGTGTGGTTCTGTGATAGGAGGGAAAGGGAAACCTTTTTACTGAAAAACAGTTTGGAAGAAAAATCTGCAAGAATCTGTAACCTCACTGAGTTATATTTCCTGCCTGTCTTGTCTCTCCTTTCATCATTTATGTGCCCCTTCAAAGCAAGGCTTCCAGGCTCTGTTTGAGTAACGCTTATTATGGCCTGATGAAGTTGCTTTGTAAAGTGAGATAAAAAGGAGAGAATAGCAGAGGTTACTGAAATGGCTGGATAGGCAATTATTTCTGTTCATATGACTAATCTTGCACTGTAAGTAATCTTCAAAACCCACCATTTACCTAAATTATCTGAACCGATTAGCAATATGAATATTTACTTAAGCTAACAGGGCAGAAAGCTTGCCCCTGAAAAAAAATATATTCTGCATATGCTGGCTTGAGACGTACCCAGTATTTACACTACATAACCATTCTCAAGGGAAAATCAAATCTTTAGAAGCCATCACAATAAAACTAACAGGTTTTAGTGCTACCTTTCCCTTGGGTCAGTCCCTGGAGCAGCACTGGATGCTGCAGCTTCAAAGGCTAAAGAGCAGACAGAATCATCTTTAACATCATCCTCCTCTACATCTGTATTCATTAAGTTCTACACCTTGCAAATCTCTGTTTTCACCCATATAGCACAGTTAGAGGCAGAGAAATAATCTGATAAACTCTAATTTTATTTTCTGCTAGTATATAAAATCTTATGGGCAGCCTATAATAACATACCTAATAAAATCCACCATAATAAATGACAAGATCATACAACATTATCACTGACCAAAGGCAAGGACCAATAATTTGCCCTTCAGTTATTTGGTAAGTCTATTTGTCAGCATGGTCATCCTGAGTACTTCAAGAATGTTTTATTCAGATGTTCACTAAGAAGTTTTTACTGTTTTTTCTTGAAGATTTTATGACCCATTAATTTCACATTGCTATTTATTGCCTTATCTAGAACAAGGCACAAAGAAGTTAGTTCATCTGATCCCAAAGAACTCTTGCATGCACCTTGTTCTTGTTATTCCATATGACCACCTACAAGAATGCAGGAGATGAGAGAGGTGATCCAACAAAAAGGCTTGTTTTCAGAAATGCACTTTATATGCCCAAGAGAGCTGGGCAGGGCAGAGAGAGCGGCTCGTAGTGTTCCAACACCTTCCTGGGAGTCCTGCTGGCCCTTGGGACGGGGACACCTTCAACAGCCCTGTGGGCTGCTCATGAGCTGTGCAAGACTTGGGATTCCCAAGCCTGCCTCTCTGGCTTTTTACTTTTCTGAAGCATTTTGTCCATGAAGATTTCCATTGTAATGCTGATCCCTTGTCAAGTAGCCTAAATCAGATATTTTTTTTTTTTAGTGAGTAAAGCTTACTCAGCTCAGCACTGTAGATTTTGTTATCAATATTACAAACCCCAGTATGATCCTTGAAATACTGAGTTCTGTACTGAGGATAAGTTACAGTGATATAATTTTCTGTCTCAGAATTCATTTACTCTTATTTCTGACATTAGCATTTGTATTTACACATTTTTTTCATTTTATAGAAGTTTTTTGCTGAGAAGTACGGAAGGTTTTTTGTTTGTTTGTTTGTTTTTTAAGTCAAGATCTATATTAAGATCTCTTAACACATCTTTCTTTGGTCCTTTCAATATCAAAATATTTCAGATGCTTATTCATGGTCTGATTTTCCATCCCTGTATTTAAGTAGAAGAATCACAATTGCTGCATTAACCCAGAATCACATGAGCAGGCTCATAAAAATGGATGGCATGATCATATCTGGAATTTACACAGGACCCGATTCAATAAAGCATATTCTGCCCTTACTGTAATATCATCCTCCAGAGCTTTAAAGTCTTTCAAGTGGAATAAAGATGTTGCTGTAATGACAGTGAGTGTAATGAGATTAAATGTAGTTGGGAGTCAAGGTAAATGGCCTTACATCAGAAAGAATGTACTAACACAGATTCTTATAATGAAGACAAAGGATATTACCAGCACATTTTTGCTACATTTCTTTGGCAAAGCAAGGCCACAGCAGGACATGCCATGTAATATGAATTCTGTGTTCCTTTCAGTACTTTACATTTAATAAAACCTGCATGCTTTTGGACATAAAGGAACAAGTAAAAAGAAGTATCTTCAATAAGCACTGAGATCCATGTTAGCAACAGATAGCCTTCCTAAAAACACTGACAGTGTGTTTTATTTAGGAATTAAAAGAATAAATGTAAGAAATTGCTTTAGAATTGGGATAATTTTTTCCTTATGAAATGAAAATAATCACAGGGGAGAATTCAAGGCCCATCCTCAGGTCTGTCCAACAAAGGACATGCACACAGGTTTTCCCTAAGCTTTCACATTATTATGCAGTCCTTTATTCCAATAATAAAGCCCAACTGCTCCTAGAATTTACTTTGATTCTATTACTTTTAACATTTCTGAAGGAATTTATTAATTACCCAATTTAACTTGAGATTCTACCTTTCAATACATGAAATTAAACTGATCCTCAGGAATCTTATTTATCACAGGGGTCAGCAAGGTCTCAGACTGTTATTGTGTAATTAGGGATCTTTGAAATAATATTAGCTTTAATGTTAGCAAAGTCTATCTTAAAGTGCTCACCTACAGTGGGAGAAAAGCAATAAATTATGACCATAAAGCATTTTGATAGATAAAATCAGAACAAGTCACATACCAGTGGTTTGTCACAGCAATACTGTTCTATTTATATACAGAACTTAAGTTAGTAAATATAACTTTCATGAAAATTGAGGGGTTTTTTTCCTCTAATTACTTATTTCAGCTATTAAAATCAATAGTTGCTGAAGACAAGCTTTTTCAAAGTAAGCAAATGGATTTAAAGAAAAATTTGACAGCAAAATCCCCTGATTAGTTTTAAAAACATAAACCCTAAAATCATAAAAGCCCACATTTCTGAAAGCTTCAGGTGCAATACATTTTCTAGAACTGTACCAATGGCTGTACATGAAAGTGAGTTCTCTTTGCCTGGGAATAGCTCTGGTTTTACATGTGCAGTGCCCAGGAAATCCACCCAGTGAAATCCACCCAGTGGGGATTGTAAGTGAACTGCTGCAAACCTTAATCAGTTCTGCCATTTCTGTGCCTAAATATCCTTTTTCCCATCTCCCTGATTAGAAAGCAAGTTTTTGGGTAGACTTCTCTTACTCAGCTGAAATAAAAATGGAAACAGCAGTATCAACATAAGCAAAGTGCACAGTGGAACATGTGCACTGCATGAGAGATTTATTTAGTAGCTGCTGCTTAAATTAGCAGTATGCTAATGTTTATGATTTTTGCAAAAGACCTTAATTACTACATAAAATCATTTGATTGTGAAAAGAAAGCACTAGGACAGAGTTCAGCCTTAAGAGATTACAGTCTCCTGATGCTGTGAGTGTGGAGGAGCATGAAATGAAAAGCTTCCTTTCAGGTGGTGCACAGTGTAATTAATGGCAGCACCAACTAAACAAACTGCTTTGCAGTCCTGATGCTGATGCCAACTTTGATTAGCAAAGAAGAGAAACCAACTCCAACCCCTTCACATTTCTTCCTCTTTAATTTCACCTTTGCTTTTCTTCTGTGACAACAGTAGCACAATTGTGTCAGCACTGTGGAAGGCAGCTGGAAGGTTTTCTGGCTTTGGAGATGCTGCAGGATCCTGCAGGAGTTTGCTCTGTGTATCCAAATGGAGCATCCCTGGGTCATTATGGTAACACTGGTAACAGAATGAAGGGCAGTTCAAGTCAGCCCATCACCCAGTGCATCTTCTGCATCTTCACCACAGGTTTATTTGGCCTGGCTGTTGAATTCTTGAGAATCCTGACAAAATCCAAGTTTATTCTGTCTTCTCAGAAGTGACATCACTTTCTAAAGGTTTACAAACTATCACTGTTTACTCTTCAGTAGAGCTGCCTCACAGGTTTTGTGGTATCAGGTTAAATATGTTTTGTTGCATTGGTTTTCTCACCCATGAAATGAGAGCTGTGGTGGTAGCTTGGCATGGCTGATGCAACCAAAATCAAGGAAATTTGAGAGGAAAAGCAGAATATGGGTACTGAAGCTCAAGAACATGAACAGGATCATCAGCACCTCACAGGGAGTTAGGAAGCCCTAAACAATGCCCTTTTAAAATAATTTATCCAAATATCTTACAAATACTGCCAAAACATGACAACCTCAGCAAAACCAAGAGAGTTTGACTTTTGTAGAGGGACAGGAGTCTCAAAGTCCCTGTGCACAAAGATTTCACGTAAAACCAACTGGCCAAGCCCAAGTTCTCTCTGTTACATGACTCTTCATTAAAACTTGACTTGCTCCTGTGAAGACCCTCTTCTTTTGAAATTCTATTGTGATCAAAGCAAATCTAAAGAAATGAGATTACAAAAGACTGACCTACTTCCAATCCATGTTCAAGTGACATGTGAAGTACTACAATGTCACGGAGCCTGAAGAGATTTTTGCAGCAGTGTTTATAAATCAGCTTATGTGAAGAACAAAGATTTAATAATCTGTAGAGAGCCCTTACTGTTTGCAGTCTCTCATAATAAACTTTATAATTTGAAGCTGTAAATGAGTGTAGGTAAGTGTTATTAAAGGAAGAACAGCACAATTTAGGAATTCAAATAAATAATCAGGCGGCTCCATATACAGGAAACTTTGTACTAAATATTCAGATAATGACAGCAGGAGAGGGAAATGCAGCCCATCTTTATACAGTCCAGAAGAATAAAACAGAGCACAATTGTAGCAATAAAATATTGCTTGTTAAGAAGTGAGGGTCTAAGGGACACAGCTCTTATTTGTTGGGAAAAACAAACTTTGTAGGGGCTCTTTGGAGGTGAGAACACTTAAACCCAGAACTAAAGGCAAGATTTTCTCTATACCATATGGCTCTTGTCACTCATCCAAAAAAACTCTTCAGAAATTTAATTTAGCAACAGAAACACTGGGAAGGTCAGAAGAGGGGTAGATGCTGGAGTATTCTTATTTCTTTTTTTTTTTTTTGGTTGGTTCTCACATACTGCTGCAGTAGTGATCAGTTAACAGCAAAGATTCCATTCTACAGAATGAGAGGTTGGAAGTGACATTTTTTGTATCCGTAGGGTTGCTTCCAAAAAGATTTCAGCAAACAGAGTATATTATTATTATGTTCCAACTGATTAAGTGCTTTAAAATTCTGTAAATTTTGTAAGTGGAAAGCAGCACCAGTATTTTATTCCATAAAAAAATAAGATTCAGAGAGCTAAATCTGAGCATTATTGGGAAACCAGCATGTGGAATAAAAATTGCTGGTAGTCATCAGCTGAGTTTTCTAATCACTTTAGGGAAAAAAAATTAAAAAGAAGAGAAAGAAGCAGAGAGAAATTCAGTACCTCCTGTGTTGCTTGACGCAAGTTCAGAATGAAGTGACTCATTTGGGTGTTTCCTTTCTTTTGAACCTGGTGAGTGTTTGTTCCCATCTCTGTTCTCACAACCATCACTACTATGTCTACTTTACTGAAAGATGAACATGCACAAATCCATAATTTTACTCTTTTTTTTTTCTTTTCTGTGCTAGTGTAATTATCATAAAATAGCAAGAAAAGTTCTAAGAATTCCCTCTTTCCCATCCCACAGGAAGATCACAGAGTGACTCAGGCAGGGCTTCAGGAAGCAAGAGGAAGAGACTGAAGAGACAAGAGGTTTGGAAGTCACCTGCTGAGTAAAAGACTGGGATTATTTTTAAGAATTCAATAATTTTTAGAGCTATTTGTTCAAGTTTGCTTACATATTTTCTCCTTACCTTTCCTCTCCACAGTCTGAAATTCTGACCACACAGAGACATGCCAAGCACTGCTGGGAATGGGGGATTCCCGTGGCACGGTGGTGTTTGTCCTGCAGCAGGGCGAGTGCTCAGGAAGATCCACCTACAAAACACTGTCTAAGCCTCATGGACACTGGTTCTTTTCAGCAGGCTCTGTACATCAGAGCAGGTGAGACCCCCAAAGTGTTCTGCATTATAGAGGACTCTCAGGAAATACTGCAGAAAGAGTCAAACAAATCTTCATAACACAAAAATGAAGTGGGGATTTTTACATCTCACTCTGAACATTTCAATTCCTTCAGCTGTGTTGGGTTCCATCTAAGGAACAATTTGACTTTGACTTTCCTGTGGGCAAGTAAGTCACTGACATGCTCTTGCAATCATTCGCAAGAGTCATTTTAGCCTCGTGACTGTATGCCTGATGGGAACACTCGGGTTTATCATCAGAAGTATTCATGCCAAATAAATGGCAAGAACCACACAAGCAAAAGTCTTGGCTGCTTTGAAGAGCTTGTTCTGTAGCTTAAAGCTTGTTGCAGCAATACTACAGAATAAAGTGACAAATCCCAATGGAAGCAACACACCCCTTGTGTGCAGACACATCTGAATTACTCCATTAAAGATGTAAAGATTCTGAATGGTCCCTTAACTTTTGGGTAAGTCCTTGGGCATTTTTCAGTGTCTCAGTGGTGAAGGTATTTTATTCTACCCCCAACCAACTGCTTTTCAGGATGATTCTAACTTTGTTAGGCATTTGTAGATACAAACAAATAAGAAAAAATAATAAGTTGGCATTTAAGAAACATTTCAGCAAAAGATAAACTTTTATTTTCTGTTTTAATACTTTTGATTGGAAAGGGAACAGTGATGCAACCTGAATAACATCAGGTTCATATTAGAGAACTCTTAAAACAGACATCCCCACAGAGGTTCATTTACAGAAAAGTAAATGTTAGATGTAACTAATCCAGTTCCCTCTCACACAGTGTGTAAGAAGGACCAACTGGTAAAATGACTTGCAGAAATATGTACTTAAAGGTTTTCTGGTTTTGATGTCAGAAGATCAGAACTGCTGCTCTTAGAGTAACAATTCCACCTTCAGCTTCGGGCATTTATATAGAAATCTTTCAAATCTATCATATAGTTTTCAGTTTAATTTTCCATAGATTCAGAAATTATTTCTGATTAGTTATAGAAAGGCGTTGACAGTTTCTAAATCTTATTTCAAACAAGATTTTCTGAGTATAAGAGTTATGTCCATGTTAATAGTTAGGAAACATCAGGTCAATAAAAGTAAGCTTTGATTAAAATGTATTATATTCATGCTTTATGCAGGTTTGTGGGTCTGACCTTTTCCCTCACTCTGGAAACTTCTGCTGAATTTGAATGAAATTCTGGCAGCATGGAAATCACCCTGGGTTTTGCTGTGAGTTTTAGTGATGCCATATTTCACTCAGCCTTTTTACAGCTTAGCTCTCGTAACAACCATTTATTTGCTTTCCTCCAGAAGGTATCTTGGTGTGTTGTGGGCTCTGTATCTGCACCCTGCCAGCAGTGCTCCTTGCACAGAACACAGCTCTGCTCGTCCTCAAGCCAATGAGACTTTTTAAACCAGCAGAAAATGACAAAATAATATTCATGTCCAAACTTATTAATCTCTATTTTACTTTGGAACTTCAGAAAGAAGCAACAATAATTTTCCAGAGAGTTGCAGAAATTTCTTAACTTATTTGATTAAAAAGTTAAGAACTCCCCTCTCCAAAAAAAAAGCAAACAAACAAACCAACAACAACAAAAAAAACAAACAACAAACCAGAAGAAGGTAATGTCTACAAACCCAACATCATGACCAGCGAGTTGAGGTTAGTGCAACATTGCCAACTATTCTATGTTTTGTATAGAAAATATATGATGCTTGAATAATGATTTTTCCATAATTACATTATGTTGAATATGTTTCCTTAGATACCTCCTTGCCAGTCCCACATTAATTATTCAAGCAGGGCCAAGTAAAAAGAGAAAATGGGACACAGGCTGAATTGCAAAATGGGAATTCTGGTTTTTCATCATCTGCACTTCTTCCCAGTTCTGCCTCTGTTGTGTGATTTGCAGACACACAGTTGTTCCTGTTCAGGAGCCGTGTGCTCCAAAGGGAGGGCAGCAGGGAATGCTGAACACGTAGAAATGAGGTGCTGAGTTGCTGCATTTTGAATTGGCCTCATAGACAATCCCCACAGATAGCCAGGGGCTGGAACAGTTGCCAAGAGAAGTTGTGGATGCCCCAACCCTGGAAGTGTCCAAGGCCAGGGTGGACTGGACTTAGAGCAACCTGGACTAGAGGAAGAGGCTGCAGAGTTGGAACCAGACGGTCCTTAAGATCCCTTCCAACACAAACCATTCTGATTCCTTGAAATGCATAGAATATATAGAAAAAATACTGTGCACAGTGCATAAACATCTAGTAAATTGCTAATTCTGCATTTTTTGTTGTATGAACAATGAACTAGATAAATAATATTTTGAAATTTATGATGTATTTTAAAATTAAAAATGTCCTTTCTATTTGCATTAATATTCCTTTCATACAGCAGGACACAACAAGTTATTCTCCTCAAGTAGCAGAATTACACTCTGTCAGCAGTGCAACAGTTTCTTACCTGAATCTTTTCTGCAAATTCCCCAAATAAGTCAGGATAAAGGTTCCAGTCCCAGAACAATGTGAATTGGATCCCACCTTGAGCAATAAACAGACATCCCCTTGTCTTTGGCACATAAAACCAGCATTGTGCAAACACAGCCTGCCCACAAGAAAATGGTCAAACAAGCTCATGAAAGGACAGAAAGCTGTGGGGAAGAGTATTGTTCAAAAGGGGTAAGATTACAGTGTTTGCCTCAATAATTAAGATGTGTACCTAATGGGGAGCATTAAACATTAACATCATGCTGGATGTAATACTTAGTATGCACACGTATGACTAAATATATCCTCAGTTATGTGGTGAAATAATTACACAGTATCATTTATGGATTGCAGCAAGTATTAGAACTTAGTCTCATTTTATGCTTAGTGTATAATTTGAACATCTTTGTCACGTTATAAGATTTACTTCAAATGGAAGTTGCACAAAGCTTTAAACTCCTCAGTACTTTTTCAACTGAAAATGTAATTACAGTGAACCGAAGTTCACTCCTTTAGGTGACAAAGGAAAGCAGAACAATGTGACAGTAAAACATTCCTTTTTCAGGAGTTGATTCCCATGTGTAGCTCTTACTAACACTGTAATCTTTTGATTCAGTAAGTACATTTTTCCTTTTCTGAGCTTCAAGGTAGTGCAAGGCTGTGCATTCATCACTGCCATGGTTTCATGTGTGTGTTTGTGTATTCAGGTAGGTACAGTATTTCAAACCTGCAGCAGACAGTTATATTTAAAGTTCTGGAGTAAAAAGCAAAGAACATTTCTATTTATTTCACATTCTTTATAATGGCCAAAAAAAAGCAATTCAAGAGACTTAATTCTAAATCCATTAAGTGTATAAACCTCTCAGGTGTTCAAAAATTATACTCTGTAAGTCACTAATTTCTTACATGTCATCAGTCAAAGGATGGGCTACAATCAAGGATGAGAAAAATTTATATCTGTTTCACTCATGTCTTGGTTGTTGTGTTACGTAATCTTAATTACTTTTTAGTGATCTGCTCATGATTTCTTGACTACATGGAACTCCAGGGTACAAAGACAGAACAGAGAATTCTATTCCTTATCAGACTAATCCATGAAATATTGTTTCCATATGTTAATGCAAACTACCTATTAACCTACCTACTGGGTGGTTTGTATTTTCTTTCCTCACTGAATCAATAAACGCTATTACAGCACCATACAGAGCACAAGAATTATACTGAATACACCTGGAAGGAAATGGATAACCATCATCCTTCCTCTGCTAGACTCTAGTTTAGAAATACAACCCAACTACAGCTAAAACAAAGGGGCTTATTTCTCTAAGAGACCGTCTCTCAAGGAACAGCAATGCTGTGCAGTCTCTGTGATGGCACAGCTGGTTCTGCAGGGAAGCCTGAGGAGTCTCCACCAAATCAGTAGGTTTGCCAGCCTGTCCCACTGTGGGCAGCAGCTGGGCTGCACCTGTTCGCTGTGCCAGGCTCGTGGGTTCCACACCACCTGTCCTGATGCCAGTGGAGTACTGGGACAGGGGCAGATGGCTGAGGGGGAAAGGTGCAAGTGCTGAAGTGCTGCAATTACACAACTACTTTAAATTACTACTTTCCCCAGAGGCTTCCACATTGTCTTGGTTTACCCAATTTATTTCATATAAATAGAAATGTTCCAAATTCCATTTGATTGTATTTTATCATTTCCCTTAAAGAAAAGGTAGCCCAAATCCACGTTATTGGGCTCTTAAGGAAGGATGAGACAGGGGCAGGGAAGCTGCACACACAGGTGGGTGGGGTGAGCTCATCTCAAGTTCGAGGAGTCAGGAGCACAGACACTACTATGGGTGTCAATAGGCACCTAACAGAAGGATAAACTTACATGTATATGTGTGTCTGTGTGTGTGTAATTTTCTCTACAGAACAGCCTCACACAGGATGTGATACACTCAGCGAGGGCCTGGAAGAGAAATGACAGTGATTCTTTGATATTTGTGGTGCTCTCAAATCTGTTTTTTGCCAAGGCATCTACTTTTACTATGACACTGAGTTTTCTTTTTAAAGATAAAATAAACAAATCAATAAATTTAAAAGAAGTGCCAAAATTCCAGAGTGGGGGAAAAGTGTACATGCTTATTTTAGGAGTTGTTTTTTTGCAGTTACTACAAAACATAAAAAACATTCCTTCAATATTTCTTTTTCAAACTAAGAAAAACCAGTCTCCTCCAAGGAATACTTCGACATCAAGTTTCATTACTATGCTCACTGCAAACATTAGAACGTGGAAATCTTTTTTCTAATTCACCCACAGTTATAAGAACTGAACTTCTCCTTTCAGTTAACTTCAGAAATTACTTAGAGAGACAAGAAAATCCCAAATTGTTATCATTTGAGCAGTTACCATACTTATGCAACTCTAAGTACAGGAGGTAAACTAGCCACTCATATAAAGTATCACTACAACACATAACAGTGGTACAAAAAAAAAATTCTTGTTGCACACACAAGTGAGTAAAAGGCTTCAAGTTTGATAAAGAGGGGAGAAAATATCATTTTTCTATGCTGGTGTGAGAAAGAATTGTTATTTAATTTGGTTGATCTCATCTATGTCAGCAAAAAAGCAGTGAAGTATAGAAAAAAGTGCATAAAATGTCCCTCATTTTGTTCCTCTCTCATTTTACAGGTTTTGCCTGGGAATGGTAAGGGAATGATTGTCATCGAAATTAAACCCTTAATGATATTTCTGCCAGGAACCAGAAATACTCAGTATATCTAGAGATTGTATTGTACATTGCTACAGAGCCAATCCTTCTCGTAGAGGAAAACCAACCACCGACTGTATCCCAGGAAGTGACAAGAAATAACTGCTCCAGATGTGCATCTCCGTGCACACTAATTGACACTTGGTGTCTCAACAGCTATAGGTTAACTTGGCAAAAAATATTCCAGAATTTATGGCAAATGACCACAATATCCACCCCAGCTAACAAGTATTCCTGTGTTCCTAAGTGCAGGGAGCACAACCACGAAGAGCTTTTTTCCTCAGCCTGGCTCGGTATTGACATTTGAGATTACTGGCATTTTAAAAGTTTTTAAAACTCTTTTTCTTGGAGCAACCCAAAAGCACAGTTTATTTTTTTTAATAAGCTATGCTTTTACAAGCATTTCCTCTATTACATTGTGTAAGTTTTCTGCTTAAACATCACTATCAGAAGGAAAACAGAAACCTCTGTCTAGCTTTGACAACAAAGTATCTTAATGCCTTTTTTCCCTGTTATTGTGTCACTGATCAATAGGTCCAAATGCCAGGCATTCATCAAGCTCCAAGGGCTGATTGCAAAGGCTGTCTTAGCTCATGGAGCTTATCTCTTGTGTCCTACACGCCTAGAAATGTCACAGCAGAGGAAATCCTACCCCTCCACATGTCAGCCTTTGTGAGACGAACAGAGAGCCTGAACGAGGGCTGCTGTGGCACGGTTTGTCTATCATGAGTAACTGGGGCCACAGTCCCCACTTACTGCAAGGCAAAGAGCAGAAATAGAGACTCCTTGTCTCCTTGAACTTCTTTTTCTCTTAATTATGAAATCAGCTGGTGATTTTGCTATCCTGATCCTCAGCCTCCACCAGCTACAATCTCCTAATGCTCCTTCATACTCAGTGATATTATTATTTTCTACAGATAAATCTCCCTGGTTTCAGATTTTAAGAGAAGCAGAGGAGGGAAAACAAACATAGCACGCACGCACATTTGTTTATCTCAATGCTTATACAGAGAGAAATTAAAAACTCTTACTGTGTAAAGCCAAAGAACTGTAAGATGTGAGTGTTGTCCCATTGATTTGCCTGTTTATCAGATGGAAGAAGCACTCAGAGCTGCTGAGGACTGGCCATTTTCTCACGCTCAGCCTGAGGACACAAAAATAAGAGAGAAAAATATAAGTGTGAGCTGAGAGGATTCTTGCAGGTTCTCCTCTTCTACTTGATATTATTATTCAAGTTATTACCAGAATCCAAATCAAAGAAGATTTAATTTTGAAGGGCACTGAATATTCTTGCAAATGCCTTGTTTTGTTGTGAGAAAGTTAATCATATACCTAAATGTATCTAAAGCCACAGTCTTGTTGATGCTTTACAACATCAACTCTGACAGAGTTCTTCATAGGAAACTCATTTAATGTCTCTTTCCTCTCTGGCAAAATGAGCAAATCAACATACATTCATGTGATTCTTAAGAGACAGAAAAATAGTCTTTTTATTTATCAAAGTCTGCCATTTTCATTCACATTCTTCTTCACAATGCTGCCTGTCATAAATAATTTAAAAGCCCACATATACTACAGAGAAGGATATAAGCTGCAGTAGTAGGACAGAGATGAACATGTTAAGTCATATTCTAAGCTATTTTAAAGATCTAGGTGAGACTGCTATCGAAGGTACCAAATTTCACATTGTTTAAGCAGAAGAATTAGGGCACAGCAAATTGAGAGCAGCAGATTACATCTGTTTCAGCTGGCAAGACATTTTGCTGTTCCAGAACATGCTTTATGGGATGGAAAAACCCTGTCAAGTGTCCCAAGGTGGGGGGTTACAGTTTTGCTTCAAACTCTTGCCAATGAATAAATAAGGACAAAAGTCCTTTACCATTTGTTCAGCAAGGAGCACAGCGTTAGCGCCGGACTGGCAGCAACCAGGATGTTTCTCCTGCTGTTATAGGAAGACAAAAGTTCAGTCCAGTGATTTACAAAAATTCAGAGGAGTTCTTCCAAACTTGAAAATACTTTGAAAACAATGTGAACAGTTCAAAGCAGTCACTGATCAGACCGTGCATATCTGCAGTTCAGAGCCTTAACCATCTTCAGTGGGAGATCTTGACTCTGACAAAACTAAGAGGTCCTCAGAGTAGCTTGTCCTTGGGCCTACAGGGGAGCTGTAATTTCATGCTGACTCTTAAACAGCGAAACTCCTTCTGCCATGAATGGTGGGGGTGTGAACAAAGCTCAGCAGGGCAATGTCTGCTGTATTTTGTGTGCCATGTTTTTCTGTGACACAACAGAACTGCCCTGATAACACACAGAGCCGACGAGCTCTGGGCATCACCTCACACTGCACATTGTCCTACAGTCCCCATGGAACACCCACCACAGGTCCCTCACTGCACCATTCCAGAACTGCTTTGCTGCTCTGCATCCTGGGTATGGTGTGCATGTGTTTATTCATAGCATCTTCATTTACACAAGTGACTGATAAGAACAATGAAACAGAATTTAAGAGGGTTTTTTTTGTTTTTTATTAATTTGCTTGAAATTAATATTTTATGCAAATTACTCAGGAAAAGGAATATTCTCCAAAATCATATTATGCTCTTTGAAAAAAAAGAATTATAATCAATTTTCTTTCAAGAATATTAGTTACTGCAAAGTTGTTTTCTTTGAAGACAGAGGAACTATTTATCTCTGTTGCTTTCTGGTAGAGATGAATTAATTTAGTTGTTTAGAAAAAGCTTTTCACATGTATGGGGAGTATACTCAATTCTTTGCTGGTTTTTTTTTTCATTTTGATGACACAAAATAAGCTATTTTTTTTCTGCATGTTAATACCTAATTGTATTTCCAGAACCAAATTATTTGAAAGCAATGAAATCAATAGCACAACTCTTTTCAATGGGATGAATGTGTAAGGTTTTTTCAACATAGTAGATTAATCTTTTTGATAGTCTCAATGTCCTTTAATTCAGTCAAAGATAATGGTACTTGCATTTAATTCCTATTAAATTAGCCCTTGAGCTAATGTTGTTTGTTTTTTTTTTTAATTTTTGGACATTTCAAATGTAAAATGGGGTAGAACTTTTGTTTATGCAAAAGTCTCCTTATTTGTATAAGAAACATCTTAATGAACATAAATAAAGTTTTCACCAAAGGTTCTCAAATATTCCAAGGCAACTAAGCATTATACTTGCTTTGTGCAGATGAGGGAAGGCAGTTGAAAGACTGAAGTCACAAGCATTTGTTAACAAAGATTAATGTTTCTAAAGTCTGTTCAGAGCTGCAGTTGCTGGTGTTGCATAGACACTGTCACTGCTAAGAACAAAATCTTCCTTCATCCTTGAAAGGGTGAGGGGGCCTAAAGATGGCAAAACCCCACAAACAAGAGGAAAGTCAAGTTGTGGAAGAGTTGGCTGAGGGGGCTGTGCAGTCTTCTGTCCTTGGAAATGATGAAGACACATTTGGCCAAAGCCCTGACCAACCTGGTCTGTGATAGGTAACAGTGAGGGCTGGGCTGGAGACAGCCCAGGCGCTCTGCCCATCTGAAACACCTGGGGATTCTGGAGAAATCCTTCACTTTGATTACTTGCCCTTATATTTCAATCATGATTCCCACGGAAGACTCATCTACAAGCAGATGAAATGGGATCTTCAGGGCTGTTGTCAGCAGATCTTGCCCTTTCCCTGTGCCTCGTTACAGGCACTTTCATCCCCTGTCCAGTACAGCTCCACAGCAGGTGGGTTTGGTCTGTGATGCACATACCTGTGAGCTCAGGCTGCTTCCCCCCCACCCAGTTATTGTTGCAGTTCTCTTAACACCAGACTTTTGATTTACAACCTTGCAGTCCCTACTCTGTAGTCAATGTCTTCCAAGGCATTTTTAAAACTGCAAAAGGCAGAAAACCCCTTGCTCTAGAGAACTCCAGAAAGAAATGAGTTTCTTTAGTGAGCAAACCCTTATAAGTAAGCTCTTTTTAAAGTCAAATTCCAGCTGTGTCTGTAACAGGAAGTGAGGACACTGATCTTTTCACAAATAAGTCTTACAGGATTCTACAGGAGGCTTTTTTCCACCCTGACTCAGCTTATCACTATATTTTCTTGATAAGTTTGCGTTGGAGAGAACAGGAGAAATTTTGTGGCAATGGGATAACAAATATGTCATTTAACTTTTCGAATTAAGACCTTCATTTTGCAAACATAGAAGCCCAATTTTATTTCCTACCAGAAGTCTTAAGTCACAGGGCATACATATTTAACCTAGAAATGTGTTCATATGGGATTCTGCTTGAAGAAACTAGAGACTAGTGCTAGTTTGGATAATTCTGTCTCATCATTACTGGCTGTATACTGAGATTGCTTCCCAATTTTTGTCAATAAAAATATCAAAGGTCATTTGTAGCAGATTCTCTGTGCTTGGATAGCTCTTTTCTCCCCTGGGAGCTAAAACATTATTTTATAGATTCATAACAGGCCTGGAAGGGACTTCAAGAGGTCATTTCATCCATCCTCTGTTCCAAGGCAAGATCAAACATATTAATCTTGACAGATATTTGTCTGGACTGTCTTTTTAAAAACTTCCAATTACGAGGGTTCCAAAAATCTCTCCAGGCAATCTATCCCAATGCATTGCTGTCCTTACCTCTAAAAGGTTTTGCTTTCTAATAACTGATCTGAATTTTCTTTATTGCAGGTTAAAGCCAAAACTGCTCATTTAATTGTCATTGAAAATGAAAATAGATTGCTTTGTTTCTGTTAGAGATCTTTTAAAAATACATATTTAAGGACTTAGTTCAGAGTATAAAAGCAGATTAGAGATCCAGTAAACACAACTGTGAGTGGGCTGAGTGAACGAAGTCATTCAACTTTACAGAAAACTAAAGCAGCTTGAGACAGATCTTTAAATATGTAAAAATTCTACTAGTGGCCCATAATTATTTATTTAACCTGTAGGAACTACAAGCAGATATCATACTGCAGGTGAAGTTTTAATAAGTACAAGCATAGTGGAGTATTGTTTTTGGAGTCCTGGTTCTGCATCTGCTCATCCATGTCATGGAGCACCTGCTGCACTCAGGACTCCTGATCACTCACATCAGACTTACAGCCTGCAGATGGAACTTCTACCCAGCCATTTACTCCCATGCTGTAATCCTGCCTAAACAGAGTACCTTGAATATATACATGTTGGACTGCATTCTGGTTTTTTCCAATTCTTATTTGACAAGGTAATTTTGAAATCTTTTCTACCTTGACTGTAGATTTCCAGAGACCAGGTATCTGCCCACTGGGTGAATCCCCTGCATGTATCAAGGAAGGCTGAACAAAAATGTCTCAAGGTCTCTCTGAAGCTTCTCCCTAAATTCCCCTAGAAATTTCCTTTCTTCAATTTCCCTTTATTTAACAAGCTGGTAGTATTTGATGACTGTGATGTTTGTTACCTGAGTAGTAGCTCCTTGCTCACATGGACTTACTCCCTCCTAAGTTAATGGCAGTGAATTCTGGAATTTTACCCCTAAACATTCTAAATAACATCCCAGAGATAATTATCTGATGCAAAATTGTCTTTTCTGTTCCTTCCATGAATATATAGAACCCAGAACAGGAGACATACAGTAATCAATTGCATTTAAAGCCCTCAATTTTGTAAATCAATACAGTGGTTTCAGAGATGTACAAGAAGAGTTAAACAATGAAAGAAAGGCAGAAAGAATTGGTTTGGGTTTACTCTTTGTTTTTAGAAAGTTTTATAATTAGTGTTGGGGCATACTGGGCACTGAATTCATTTCATAGTATCACACATAAAAGCAAGCTGAATTCCTCTCAGTGCAAAACCAACCTCAAGCTACCTTGACAACAAGATACCAATAACCCTGTAATTTCAATTGTTCACTCTTTTTTTTTATGTGTTCTGTATCTCAGTGCAGTCTCATCTTCCCAGCCCAGTGCCATAGGCTAATAATCTGTATCAAAACTCACTCCCCAAAAATGTCAGATATAATGAAAAACACAACTTCACAGATGAGAAAGTTGGCCTTAGCTAAATCCTAAGGGCCCCAGCTCAGATTCTGCAGGTTCTTCTGTTTCATCCTCTAACCCTGAATTAGAAGGCTGTGTGACATTGAACCATTCCTGCATCTTTCTACTGAATCACTCGTTACCCATCAAAGAGTAACAGGCTTCCAAAAGAATGAAAATTCTATGGCCAGCTGAGAAGAAATGACCTTACCAGTGGAAACCAAAACTTGAGCACCCACCTTAATAATCCGCCAGGTAATATTACATAGAACTAGCAAAGCAGATGCAGATGAACATGTTCAATCTGCCAGCCCAAATGGCTGGCCTTTTTCTATGGCACTCAGTAATTTCTATAACACTCCATGGACCTGATTCTGTAATACTGTGTGGTGGTATAAACTAATTGCAAGGTAGAAGGCTTTAATGCAGCAAAGTAAGACAGCAGGAGGATTAGGAACCTCACAAAATGAGAAAGAAAGGGAGGAAAGGTGGCACAATTATCAGGAGAAATTCAGAACAAAAGGCTTTCAGTCTAAACAGCATCCACTCTGGATTTTGATAGATTTTGTGATAAATTAGAACTATTTAAATAAATATTAGGCTTAAAAACTGTTAAATTAGGAAAGATAGGAGTAAAAATAAAAGAACTTCATGTTCCTTTACTATCTCTAGCTAAAAATGACAGTATTGCTATTCATTTAGTTCCCAGCTTGTCTACTGATAGCAAATGAACAATGGGCAGGTCAGGAACAATTACACTGATTGCATTTGAGATGTGCTGATTCGTGCCATGAGGTCAACACAGAGCAGCTGAGAGAATCCCACCTACTGCTGAGTGTGCCCAGGTAAGGTGACCAGACTCCAACCAGCATCCTGGAAGCAGAGTCCTCAATGCCAGTCCTAATTTAAGGGCTGCCCTGTTTTGGAATGGTGCAGCTTCCAAGAAGAACAAGGGCATTGTGGACAGACTGACTCATCGGCGTCTCTAACATGAGGGTTTCTCCAGTTTTATTTGATTTTAAAAGTTTTTGAAATTTCATCAAATGATGCCATCATAGAGATGTATTGGCCTGAAAATAGTCCTGCATGGAACGTTCAACCAACGTGGCATTGATTTATGGTGCACCATAACACACTGTGCCAACTTTATTGACCAAGCAATGGAGCTCTGGGTGAATTTGATGGGTTTCTGTGTTACATTTGCTATTTCATCAGGTTGCAAAATGTCAAGTGAATGCTTTATGCCCACTTCAGACCTCACCCAAACAATCTTTCCCAATATGTCAGTTAACTCCACTGCTCATCCTTTGTGGGTTAGGGAATGTTTTATTTTTACTACATGCCACAGACAAAATAGCCAAGATCAGCTTTTTCTACTCTGAATGGACAAAGCCAGATGTGAATATTAAGGGCAATTAAGAATTTCTTAGAATCTGAAACAAAAGAATATTTTCCCTATATAATTTTTCTGTTAACTGAGATTGAGTTTGAAGTTTGTATAAAAAGCAATGGATTTTAAAAAGAAATAAAAATCAAACTTCTTAGTCCCTGTATTTAAAAGGATATATGTGAGGATGGAGGTGAAAGATTCAAAATTAACTAAAAGGCAGCCCCAATTGACTACAGTGAAATTAATCATCAATTAAAGAGCTGAATACTTCCATTCCTGCCCCATGTTAACAGCTTTACACAATGCTACAAAGTTTATGCTATCACAGAGCAAATAAAGAATAATAATATTTGCAAAGAATTTTGATTTAAAAAAGAAAATAGATTTGAGGAGGTAATTTTGGATTTGTATAGTGGCTGATTCTGAATAAAATATTTTATTAATGAAGATGTAAGTCTTCCAGTGACACAGAATTTGAGTGGTTATCATTCAAAAATTATATACTATTTGCTCCTACTTATGTGTTTGAAATATTTAGATTTGTGATTAAGCATTGAATCTGAGCTCTAATGGCCTTCTATGCACTACGAAAGTAGAGAAGTTTCATTGTGATTTGTGTTAAATCAATTACTTTTTGTGGGAAATCTGAAATTAAAAAAAATTCCCCCAAAACACTTTTTTGCTGTTGGCTTTTTCCCTGTCTGCTCTAAACACTGAAAATGTCAAGTTTTCTCACTAATTAAATATGTCTGTCTTAGTCTCCACTTGTATCTTTCATCCTAATGGTACAGAGTTCCAATGAGACATTAGACATTCATGTTTTCAAATATAAGAGGTAAAAAAATACAAATATAAATGTAATGCAGCAATCTCTTAATGAGCAAAGCAATTATGACCTGGGAGAAATGAAGGAATTCAGCCTTCTGCAAAGTTCTCAGTATTTATGGGCCCAGGGCTTCAGAGCCTGGCTGAGATGAGACAGGCTTTTATGCAGATCCTTTATGAAGAAGTAGAAAAAATGTAAGTTATTAGTGAAGGTCAGGGAAAATGTGATTAAAAAGAGTGGGTGGAACCACAGGGCCCATAAAATGCACAGCATAAATGATAATCTACTGGATTTCGCAGACTGGGATTGAAATCTTGTGGGAAAAGATTTCTTACAATATTTTAGTTCTACTGCCAAATTAAAAAAATTCCAACAAATAGTGAAAAAAATATTAAAATGGCAAAACTCCTAAAGATATGCATTAGAAATTCAAAACTTTAGCAAAATAAGTTTTTTGTGTAGTCCAGGTTTAAAAATGGCTGAAGCTTCCTGGGGCTTGTGCAGTGAGGTGTCTCCTAGACTATGGCAGCTGACATTAATAGCATAAATTCCCATTTTTCTGATGTTTGTAATTTTCCTTGAGGTCTCTCTTTGGCCAGTAATGATTATAACCAGTAAATTGAATTTAACAGAAATTCAGATACAGGTAGGAAAAAAATAATAACACATAGAAAATAGATGTTGTAAAGTCAGGAATATTCTATGGAAGGAATAAATCAGATTTCAGATGGGAAGGAATTGTAATCACTGAATAAATTCAAAAGGTCATCATATATGCAATATGAACAATTGGAAAAATTAGATAGAGAAGAAACACAAGTAATTTTTAAACCTTACCAACCAAAAAGGATCATGGTAAAACCTGGAGTGTTCCCCTGGCAGAACACTGCCCTGCAATGCCAGTCATGGCCAGACAACTCTGGGCTGCTTATTCTGTTCAGGCATTTTAGAGGCATTCTGCTTTACAAGTATGTGCAAAAGGTTTAGTTTTATTCCAACACAGAACTGAAATTAATTTTCAAGTAATTAAAAACCGAGTTGTGCATCTTGTGATAGAAAGGTGCACTACAGCTGGGTTATTAATGTGAAGGAAAACCAAACAGTTTTGAGAATTTTAATCTTAAAATATTTTCCAAACGACCACCCACCTATCAGACAATTCACTCAAGCATTACTCCTGCAAATCTGTGAATTCCTTCTGATTGTGATAAAGAAACTACTCTTTAAACTCTTTTTATGGCACTGGTCTCATCTTAACCATCTTCATAAAGACATAGTTAATCTTTCCCACCAGAATAAGTATCCCTGAGAGCAGCAAGGGAGTCACTCACTCTCACAGTGTTATTAATCATGGGCATACGGTTTGCCAGCCACTCATTTAAGAGCCTGTCACTCCTTACCCTGCCTGTTCACTTTGCTTTCTTTTAAGTCCTTTCCAGAGGGCTTTTAACAAACTGACATGTGACACCACAGAAATTGCTGGGTAATTCCTACACTCCTTCAGCCCCTTTCCTTTGCACTGCCAGTCTCACCCATGGGGGAGGTCACTGTCCAGTTTCCCTCTGTGCACCCTAATCCTCTTTGAGTTCTGCTACCACATAATCCACTTTGGAAAGGTGTATCTTTGACCCTTTCAGTGGGAGATGTTACTTTGCATTTTCATGAATAGAGTTTATTTTCTGTGCACAATCAATATTATTCAGCGATGTTTTATTTTCTTCAAAATATTTTTACTCACATCAATCACATGCCTTTCTTCTCTCAGGATTTCTCTAGCTGCTGATTTAATAACCTTAGTTGGCAGTGCAAAATCTCCTATCAATAAGATTCTTTCTCAAACATCTCCCCTGAGCTACTACTCTCTCTGGTGCCACCTTCTTTTTTAACTTGCTCCCTTGATTTTGTATGACCACTTTCAGATTTTATTATGTAGTGTTGTCTTTGGACTTCATTTCTGGCCTCAGTAATAATAAACACTTGGTCTGAGAACTGTTTTATTTTTTGATCCAATCCTTCACTTCTAACATCCTCAGCTATGCCCAAGAGGGTTACTCTGGGAACTTCTCACTTCTCACTAATCTCTTGCCCCTCTTTTAGTTGCAGCAATGTTCAAAAATGACTGTTGTCATCAGCTGTATTTGTTCAAACAGTAATTCAGTGACATTTCAGTAGGGCCAGGACTAAAACATCTTCATTTTTAATTAAAATGTAGATACAAACTCTGAATCACAATTTCATCCAGGATGAATTCTGCAACTGTAGATGAAAATTCTCAGTCTTTAACAGAGTGTTATCTAATTTCTTGAGTACTAGTTTGATAATCTCTGGACAGTCTCTTCATGAGGAAGAAACAGTGTTTTTGTATTGACATGCTACAGCTATAGCATATTTTATTACTACAATAAACATGTAGCTATTAAAGTAATTAAACAATGAGTATAATGTGCCTGAGCTTTTAGCAAGTGCATGTGGGTTAGTTATTTTATGATATCTGACTCAGCTCCTTCTGATGAACTGACCAGAGAGAATACCCACATTGCTGGGAGAGCACTTTCAGCAGCCTCAGAAGAGAAAACAGAGATACTCAACTTCCCTTTCCTATTCCCAGTGTCACTAACCTAGTTTAAAGAGATGTGACATCATGAGGGAACAGACAAATCCTGTCTGAAGAGAAATTTTCCCTTGTTTGTCACATCTCAGTGAGGCTCAATCCAGCAGGCACACATGCCCAGGTACATCTGGATTTATATGAGGAATACAAAAGGCATCAGGAATGGCCAAAAACTGTCTCAGTGCATATTTGTATAACTGTGACTGCAGCCAGGACAGTCCTGGGTCCTCTTTGAAGGATAAAGAGTGAAGTAGAAAACAAAGTGAGGGCAAATAATGGATAAAACATCAAACTTCTTGTCAATGTTTCATTATCACCCATGAACTATATCCATTTATAGTAAGTCAGGACAGTATTTAAAGAAAGAACAAATTAAAAGGTATATAAGAAATATTATCCAAGACTAGGGACAGCAAAGAATAGGGATGCAAAATCAGCAAAATGTCTACTAGAAATTCAGGGAATACATCTATCCTAAGAATTTATTTCTAATAGAAGTCTTCATGATTATACTTGTTTCTAATGACACTGAGGTTTTAGTTGACCTTCTGCATGTTTTTCTTTCCTCTGCCTCTCTGTTTATGATGATTGGGCATAGAGGAACTATAAATGATGAATCAAATTTTCCCATAATTACTTCTGAATTTTTTACTATCCACAATCTGCAGAATCCAAGGTCTCAAAAATTGCCATTTATTGCTGATCAGAACAGGTTTACATTTTTCATATCCTAGAATCTCAATCTAAAAATGCAAAAATGCCAAGGATTCAGGGCACTGAGAGGCCTTAAATGAACTCTTGGATGCCAGGCTATTCCTTGGGGGAGAAAAAAATTGACCAAAATCTGCCCCTAAATAACCAGGAACAACTCCCAAATCATCCCAAATTAAACCTGCCATGCTCATTAGGATACCTATTCACATGGTTTGAAGTTTCCTGTGCTGATGACCTTACTTAGAGAGACAGGCTGTAAACTTCTGCTTGATTTCTTCTTGCACTGATAAAGAAAGAACCTTTCTGCACTCAGGGTGAGATGCTTTGATGATAGTAAGGTACAGATAACAAATTTCATATTCCAATGATGGCTTGAACATGGGGGAAAAAAATCACTATGGTAATAAAACAAAGATAAAACAGTTGAACACATAAAAAGACAATCATTGCAAAAAGGTTACATCCACCAATTAGGTTTATAAACTACTGCCATAAAAATCAGTGAGTTTCTATTTACACAGGTTAAAAGGGCACATTTAATGGCCTGGATTATACTCATTAATTTGTTTCATTAATTTCATTTTATAGCTTTGTGAAGATTTTAATAGAAGATTTAACATGTGGCAGGAGCTTAATCTATCTGGTATTTAGCAACTCTGCAAAACTGTACATTCATTTCATGAGTTAAAAGGGGAAAAGACTATAACAAAATTTGCCTGCAGTCAAATACACACATATATTGGTAAATTAAGAACTTCAATATTTCTTCTCAAAGATAACAAATTTTTCAAAAAGTCCTTACCCTACTAACAACTAGAAAGCATTTAATATGTATTGCTGATTGTTCTAATTTTTAAAAAATCCTTTTCACCAGGTAGTGAGGGCAAAGTGACTATGATGTATCTTTTCATCTTTGATGGGAAACGTCATTAGAGTCAGGCGTGAAAAATTAGATGCAAAAAAAATCCATTAGCAAATTGGCAGGATTGACTTATCCTTCAAATATGTTTTATTATATTATAAATGTATTTTAAGTTCCATACCCATTATGTGATACGCTTTTCTGTGAGTTCTGTGACAGGATTGTGAAGACAAAGTTTACTCTTAAAAGACAACCATCAGAGAGCTTTTAATCCTTTTCTAACCTTTTGCTTCAAAGCATCACTTTCAATTGACAAGTAGAAAATATTAGTATGAAAATGCAAACTTCAGTGCCTCCCAAATCACCAAGACTGACTTCCTGAAGCTCCCCTTCCCACCTCACTGACAGGCAAGGAAAGTTCAGATGCTGTTTCACAGTCCCAGTGATGATGGCTGGACTTTGGGAATGAAGATTTGGAAAGGGCTCACCCACATGGTGATCCATCATGAACAAAATGGGAGGATTTTAGGGCAGATTTATTTAGACGTGTTCCTTTTGGGTTTTTTTTACAAAATTTTCTTTGCACAAACATTCTCTCATTAATCAAAAATCCCAGGGATCACATTGCAGAGCTTTGGATACTAAAAACATGCAAAGATTTGATTAAGATGAAGTTTTATTATTTTGAACTAAACCTTTTCTTTACACTGATACTTATACAGTATTAAAGCACTGAGAAGCTCTAACTAAAGTGCAAGGATCTGTGATATATATGCTCCATTTATAATACATGCAGATCATTTGTCAGCTACACTAGCAAATCTAATTAGATGTTCTAGTTTGTATTTATGTAAAGAAATACGTTCTTGTGCTCCATTTTTTCCCCAAGGAAGTGCAAGAATAATACTGTTTGTGTTACCCAGATTAGAAGGAATTATAATAAAAGTACCTATGATAATTTGAATAAACAGTGCCTAAAGATTTATTATTCAAAAGAAGTTGTTGGATTGGGTTATCAGAAAGTTACCTTAAAAAAATTGCAAACAATTAAACTATCGAGGGAAAGGATACAAATGATTGCATGGGGATTTAGAGGCAAAGACAAGGAATGCACTGTAAATTAAAGTCATTTATAAAGTACTACTAGAAAACATATATAAGAACTGCTGCTTAGTCAGCAAAGGTGAGCTAAATTGTTTGCCACTGCAAGAGGAAATCCATGGGATGCACCACTCCACGCTTATCCAATGGTTGCTGTCTTCAAAATATTCCAACCCATTAATATGCCCCAGAGGCAGCCACCGAGTTCACTGTCCCTGGAACACTCTCAGCCTCTTTCTCTGCAAGGGCAAAAGAGGACACAGCCAAGAGTCTTGCTGTGTGGATACACAAAGTTCCTTAGCACACCCTCTCTGCTCTCTGTCACTGTTAAAAGGTCAATTAGTTATGGTAATGATGGGAAGGAAGGTGCTTTAGACAGAGCAACAATCCAAAAGAGATCTGAGAGAGAAAAGTATGGGAGTTATTGAGGGAAGTGTAGCTGATCCTCCTTCCCCAGGAAGGACATCACATTAGAATGGCTCGTTTGTATCTGGGAGGTCTCTACCCAGTCTGCAGCTGTAGAAAAGGGTTTTGAAATTAGGTACAATTAAACTCCTGAGTTATTTGAGGGCAATATACATGATTTACTTCTTCCTGTTTTCCCAGGCAGTCTTACATCTCACCAAATATGAAAACATTAACAATTTGATTTCATATTGGTACATCACTTAAGATACTATAAGGTGTCACATAAGAATCATAATGGAAAGCATAGCAAAAAACCCCAAATTACTTAATTTTTATTGATTATAATACCAGTTACACAATTCCACTATATTCTTACAATACAGTGGAGAGAAAGAATAGAAGAAAAAAGTCAGTCTCGTGGGCTCAAGATTTGACATGCTGTGAGAGTCATTCTCAGAATTTTCCGTTATAGTCACTTCATGTTTTAAAAAGATTCTGAAAAGCTGCAGAACTATTGAGAATGTAAAATGTATTATATCTGGATATTTTTTCCCTGAAAGCCTTATACAGTATAATCACACTTTTGAAGACTTGAACACATGCTTTTCTTTTAATAGCATTTCTGGGCATTGCAAGGGTAAGACAGGTCTATTAGATAGCAAGTGATGGAATGGTTACCGTGGTTCAGCCCTGCAGACTTTTTATATTGAATGGTAAACATTTAAATATTTGTCCATAATCCAACAAGTGGAGAGAGCAGGAACAAATCAGCCACGTGAGTGTAGGTTTCTTTCTCCTCATTTAAAGTTCCTCCTATAACCAGCTTTCCCTTTCCCGAATGCTGTTATCTTCCTCCTCCCTTGTGAAGAGGAACATGAGGCTTATTTTTTGCCTCTAAAGAGAAAAATGATAGTGAAGATTATGGGCTATATGTAAACTCAGATTTCAGATGGATGTGAGAGGTTCTCAGTATTACTCACACATTTTGGTTCATGAGTGGAGGAATGTTATTTCAGACACTCCTTATGTTCTACAGGTTTTATTATTTAACCTCCACAAATAACACACCAAGGCAATAGATAAAATTCTTTAGAATTAAATGGAAACGGTTCTGCTTATGGGTGACAGGGCTTTAAAGTTCACATCCTCAGAAAATGATATAATTGTGAATTTTGTGGTCATCCAAGGCAACTTGTCAAGCAAAGTGAAATAATTCAGTTATTTGAATAAATAACTCCTCTAAAGCAGACATTTCATATTTGATTGTAAAATATATTAGAGAATTTCTTGTCTTGCCTTTCAGCAGTGCTGACACACAGGTGATAAACTGAAAATAACATTTACCTCCACACAGGTTTATAAATGCTTAGGAACTCAAGATATTTATTTAGATAGTGATATTGGAATTTAGTTGCCTCATTTCAGACATGTGAAAGTTGTGAAAAGCAGAATATTGCACTTAAATGGTTTAAAATAAATTTGGGAGCAAATTAAGTGTAAAGGGAAGTGTCACATTTTCAGAGCAATCTATCCACAAATAATTTTTTTAAACAAACATTACAATCCTATGGGATATATAGACTCCAGCATTTCATAGCATTTGCTGAAGAAGGTGAATTAATGACAGGAAACATCCCTCATCCTTACCATAGGGGTCTATAAATTGCTACAGTTACGTAGAATGACTCATGCAATTGCAATTTGCCATGTTTTTATGTCTGTATCATAGAAAACAAATTAGTTTTTCCTAAATACCAATTTCCTTTACATTATACAATATTTATGCTACACTTTTTTCTTTTTCTTTTTGAACATGTGCCTTCCCCACAGACCTGGCAGTGTCTTTGCAACGCCCTGACTCTACAGCCTGGATTGATTTGTGGAGAGTGGCTTGGGAAGTACAAGGAGGGGAAGACACTTTTTAAACCTGTCATGGGCATTTCCACATCTCCTGTGGTATTTGAATTGTGTGTCCTTTCTGACAAAAAGGCTATTGCCTGCTGTGAGATAGATCAATGGGTGATACTGTGCAGTGATTGCTATTTGTTTAAGAGAAATCTCCCTGACTGACCCACCTCCTGGAATGCATAAAAAATAAATGACAGAAGTAATATTTTTGTTCTTGTTTCACTTTCATTCATCTTATTTGATCAGCACTGAACAAAACTGACATCTCATCAAACCCAAAAGTGTATTTCTGCACCAGGTTCATCAGAGGGTGGCATTTAAAACACAGACATTGCGGGAACAAATGTATTTGCTGGCTCTGTCCATCGATGTAAACCTGACCTTTATCCTGGAAATTTATTGACACTGTGCTGCTTTGTATCATATTTTATTACTATGTGGAAAGCCTGGAAGGTCCTCCCTGTAAAACCACTTTTGATTTTGCTCAGCAAATTTTTGCATCTCCAGTAGATTCATTTAAAGATTGAGAAACCCTTAACATGTCTTAATCTGGCATAAACCCAGATGACTTAACTACACTTTAAAAATGCCTCCACATCGGTCTGTCTTTCAGCTGCACCAGTTTTTGGGGACATCACACAAGAACAGAATCAGTCCCTTTCACCTCCCACAAACCCAATACTCTGGCAATCCTGGAAATCAGGAAAGAAGCATCTATTACATATAGTCTTGTAATTAGGATTTACAAATTTAAAATAGTCAAATAAATGCCATGAACAACAAACATGAACTAGGCTCCAAGGCTACATTACTAAAGCAATAATGGATTTCCCTTGTTGTTATGCAGTGTGCTTTCACTTTTATTCTACCATCACCTAGGAGACACCTAAGCCCTTTAATAAACAGGTTATTCTAAAAGTCTTTGGATTGACACATAATCATTTTAACTACATACAAACAGGTCTGTGACTAAATATTTTCTTCTGTGTGGGGAAATTTTGATGAGAAGAAATAAAAATCAACAAAGCTCATTCCAATCATGCTGCAAAAACACATCTTTCCAACTAATTGGCAAAATAACGGTTTGCATTTCTTCACTATGTTCTTTTCCTAAATCCCCTGGCAGCTTTCCAACAAGCCCGAAAACTGAAGCACCATGCTGGGGAGCCCTATGTGAATCACATCTGTGTCACTGCTTCCAGCCTTCTAGGCTTGAACATGTTGAAAGAGTCAACGTTTGGCAGTAAAGTAAATAGGCTATTTTCCTTAAAGAAAGAAAAATCTATTATTCTTGTGCTGGAGTCTGAAATCCTAATATTTACCCTTGTCTAAATAATGTGTAATTGAACACTAACATAAATCAGCTCCAGATTTCCCTCAAAATCATTATTTTCCTTCTTAAAATAGAAGTGGAAAGCAATTTAAAATCATCCTTTCATTGTTGCATTAATTCAGGATAAAAAATCAGGGCTCAGTCCTTGGAGTCAAGAGAAAGACATTGGAAGGGTAGCAGGAAAAGGGAGGGGGATTTCCTCTTATCTCCTGTGTCTGAATCTCCACAGACATCCCTGTCTGGGGAGCTGCCTGGGATCACTTTACAGGATATGGAAAGAAAGGGGCATTTCTACAGGACAGTTTCTCTGCCATACCCTAAACCTCTTTATTTGGGATAGGGGAAACCAATGCATTCCAAACATAAGTACTTAATGAGCTTCATTTAAAGCCCAAGGTCATGAACATTAATTTCAGTGAAGCTCTGATTCTGCATTTTTTTTTCCTTTTTGAGTGAATTCTGGAGATTTAAAACAGAGCTTTTTCAAGTGGTAATTTAAAATAAACAACACCACAAAGTCAAAAGCAGGAAGGAGCAGATTTGTGACATGCAAAAAATAAGTCAGTTTCTCATTTAAGAGATTTCTCAAAAAAATATGAGCATAAATTTTAGTCTATATAGTTAAGATGTCCTCTATTTATTCACAGAATTACAGAATGTCCTATGTCAGAAGGGACATACAAAGACCAAAGTTCAACTTCTGCTCCTTCACAGGATCTACAAAATTGTCTTCCAACCCTTCTCTGTAGTGTAATGATTATCACTGAAGGTTTACTGTTTGTCACAATTACATTCCATGAGTAACTTCAAGACCATTTTCTTGTGAAATGCTTATAGATGTTCAGCCCATTAGACATGGACATGACCATGAGCTCTTCACATAAAACTTATTGAAGAGCAAACTTAGTTCAAGTGATAATGATATTGCCTGTTGGGACTTGCTGGGGGATCCCTGAAATGGATGTTCTAATTATGTTATGAATGTACTGTCTTGAGATCACTGTCCTTATGCGTACCAGAGAAACTCCAGCAAGGCTATACAAGCAGTTCCCATTAGTTTGTCTAAGGATGAAGCAAAACATGAGCAACTTTGACTCAATATAGTGTTCAAATTATTTGCCTGTGCCAATCTTTCCAACTGCAGATTCTCAGAATATGTTTGTTAGTAGCAATACCCTTTGGTTAGGCAAAACTTTCATCCTGAAAAATTGTCAGCATTAGAGTATTTCAGGTTATTGTTTAAAACCATTTTTAAAGTTCCAAATGTCCCAATGAAGAAGATGCTGTGCTGTGAGTTTTACCTGCTCAGAACTCTGTGGCTTCTTCTAACTATAGAGTGGAGTTTCTACTGTTTTGTTGCACTGCCCAGGGAGGGGCCTGGCAAACACCAGAGAGGGGCTGAGGCATCAGCTGCTTGAGAGGAGTCAAAAAAATGAGGTGTGCTTAGGGGCAGGTAAAGATCATTTGAAATCACGTTTACTTTTACAAACTTCCCTATCTTCTTCAAAGAACTTTAGCTCTGGCTTATGGCAGTGACTACAAAAATCATTAACAATCACCATTAATTTTGTCAAGACAAAAAACAATGAACATTGAAAAGCCCTTTGTAGACAACCTTGGACAGTCGCTGATTTTTACTGGCAGGATACCAGAATTTTCTGCAACAGCCAAGTGTGTACTTTAAATAAGATAAAACTAGATTGGCAGTGACATTTTGTACAGGCTTTAACCCATCATCCTTACCTCTAGTATTTAAGATGGTTGTATTTGATTGTACTACTACTTTTTTGGACACACTGTATTCGAGGTACACTCTGTAAACAGCCTAGCAATGATTCCTAGCTTTGGGATCAAGAGTCAAACCTTTGCAGATGCAGTTTTATGTCCTGGCTCAATTAGAAGGAAAGGGTTGTGAGAAGCAGTTTTACATGGTCCTGATAAATCAGCACTTTTTGTACTGGCTGCAGATGTTTACCTGCCTCATGGATTCATGAAATCTGACAGAGATGACTTTGAGGTCTCCATGTACATACCTAATGTATGCAAATATAATTAATATATTAAATATAAGCCATGCTGGGGCAGTAATTACTAAATTGCTTTATGTTTGCAGATATAATGCAAATAACATTTCTGGGACTCTCTCAGACTATATTCTTTCTAAATATTCCATAGTGCTGTTTTTCTCTCTAAAAGTAGGCAAAGCTTCAGTGGTTTCCTTAAATCTTCTTTGCAATTTCAAGAGTTATCATATAATCAGAAAGCAGTAATATCAAAAAGGAGATTGCTTCCTTCTTGCTGAAGTAGAGAATCACAGAATGGGTAAGGTGGGAAGGGACCACTGGAGGTCGTCGAGTCCAACCTCCCTGCTCTGGTGGGGTCCCCTAGAACACGTTACTCAGGTTTGCGTCCAGGTGGCCTTTGGGTGTCTCTGGGGAAGGAAACTCCACCACCTCTCTGGACAACCCTCAAGGGTCATTTCCAAAGTCTTGATTCACACATGACAATTTGTTTGCAGGGACAGGGAGGTGGAATCTCTGTGTGATGGAGGGGCTGTTTGCCACCAGTTGCAGAACTCATTCTCAAACAGAGGTCTTTAAGTACAGTCAACTTCTGTTTACTATTACAGAGACTCAAGAGGTCTCGTCAAAACAGTGACTAATTATTTTCTTCCACACGGGAACACAAATCTTCACTGAAATTTGAAACAGACCTTAAAAAAAAAAAAAAAGAAAAAGAAAAAAAGCAGTACCAATACCAAGTTTAGGATAGAAGCCATCTACAGAAGATCTCTTCAAATTCACTGTGCACATTTGTTAAAATCTATAGACCAGTTTTATGTCTCAGCCTTTCCATCCCCAATTGTTATTCACCAGCATTTCACCATGACCACCTGCTTCTGTCTAGAAACTGTTTCTTCCAGCGACAATTCTAATTAAAATATCCTCTGAGTATATTCTCCAGGGTAGAGGGTTTTTTATCCCTATCAGCAGTATCTGAAGAGTGTTTGATGGTCCCTGTTACCCAAACTTCACTTTAACAGTCCCTTGCAGTACTATTACATGTCCTGTTCCTGGGGCTGTGAATGCCTCAGCAAACAGCCCCCTAACCAAGCCTTGCCCTCCTCTGCTGGGGTGCCAGGGGGTTCGCATCAGCCAAACCACACCAACAGTGTTGCAGCTTCTCCCTAGTGCCTCAATCCCTGTGCCAGCTTCAGGGAACAGAAAGGCAGCCATGGCATTGTGCTGGAAACAATCAAGAGGTGCAAAGGGCTCCTTGAGCTCCTCACACCAATTGGCCCTTTACATTGGCACAAAACAATTATAGCCTGTTCAGGGCAACAAAGGCAGTGCTGGCCTGATCCAGAACTGAACCCACTAAAGGTAATGAATATAGTTGCAGATTTAAAGAGGGTTATCACACATTCAGTAGTAATAACTGTACAGATGGAGAACACAGGCAGAAGAAAGTACCACTAATGATCAAACAGACATTCAGAAACAGAAACTAATCAGCTAATGACAGGATGTTCTTTGTTATCTTATCAAATAACTTTAATTTTTTCCTTTATTAGTAGTCCACACTCAGAGAGTATGGGGGCATTCCATTTTGTCATATACAGAAAAATGGTAGAGAATGTTTCAGGAATAAAACAGGAGTGCTCAGAATTAGAACTGAAGGAGCCAAGAAAAATGAGTAAGATATGTCTTTAACAGAGTTTACACATAAAATGCCCAGTGTTCAGCTTTTGTGCTAATTATAACATTATTTATCATTGTTTCAGAAAGCTACACAAAATATATTTATCTGAATGTTTAGTTTGTGAGATCTTGAAGAAATACTTGCTGATAATTGATCCATTTCCTTCATGAAAATGGTGTTGTGGGCAACAAGCATTGGCTGCTGCCTTGTTCAATCTTTAGCTTAAGAATTCCTCACCTTTAGGTATTCACCATGGAGCACAGACACATGAGCAGACAACAGCATCAGAAAGTGTCAGAGATAAAATCTTGGGTGCATACAGGCTGTATTCTACTATTCTCTAAGTTCAATTTACAGTGACCCCTTCTAAAAATACACACAAAATATGCAAATATATGCACATGCAAATTTTTGTCAAAGGGAAAAAAAGAAAACCTAATTAAAAAGCAAAGTCCTGCATGACCAAATTTTAAAATAGGAATTTGCATGCAGGTGCATTCATATCATAAACCTAAATTGTCAGCTTTAAAATGCACAGTCACACGTGCAAAGTGCATATTTCTGTGTGGAAATGGCTGTGTACAAATTCAGGAGTAGTATTTAGGCATAGTTGTAAAACCTCTGTGTGTTTTTTAATTGCATGTTACAACCTCTTCTGCCCAAATAGTTCTGGAAGAGACAACAAATTCACAGCCAAGGGCAGCAGCATAAATTTAGCTGCTGGCTAAATGTAAGAAGAAAATGAAGTTTTAAGTCTAATATTTAGTTTGAAAGACAAAAATCCTCTAGATTAACATGCTTATTGAAATTAAATGGCAAAATATGGCAAGGTAGGACTATTGTGCATGGCTGAGTCTGAACTGACTGATTCTTACCTAAGCAAGTGTGCAAATCATACAGAATAAAACACAACCTGGAATCTTTTTTTCCTTTTAAGATTTGGGGGTTTTTTATATAAAAGGTTGAAATATTGCAGATTGAATATAACATGTAGAATAAAGGTATACAGGAAGAACAAAACCATAGAAGCCATCAGCGACTTATTTACTCAAGGTCACAGAGTAGATCAGCATCAAAGAAACCATGAAGGCACCTCTGTCCAGCCCTGTGCAGGCAGTTGTACACCTATTTCTTTGTGTTGCAAACCAAAAATCCAATCCCAAGGCCATGGAGCTAAGTCAGGCTGACATGTCACATCTCTCTGCTTTGGTTTATACCTTTCTCACACTGTTTGGCCATTCCTGGTCTCGGCAGACTCTCAGAGCTCTGAGCTGGCAAACAGCCCCGGGTCTGAGTGTTGGGAAGGGCCATCCCAGAGACAGGGAAACCCACAGGCTGCTGTGGGAGGAACCAGCTAATCTGCTGCTGGGATCAGCTGTGATCACATTAAGAGAGAGGAGGCTCAGAGAAGGGCTCAGCTCCCCCTGCAAAGGGCACTGGCTGCTCAGGGCAGGCTCACAGGGGGTGCTTCTCCTCCAGCCCCCACGAAAACCAGCCCAGGGCTCTGCTCAGCAAAACTGTTCCTGATGGCTGCCCAGCAAAGCCCAGAACATCAGCAAGGGTGAAGAGAGAGGGAAAGCTTAGACAGAGACACAGGATCACTAATTTAGGGACTGTCAAACTACCTATCCCAGGAAAAGATGGGATTGTCCATTAGGAGAATGAAATGGAGTCATAAATACAAAGCTGCAAGAATAAACTAAGCTGTATAAGCACCATTAAATCAGCGTTTTGGGACTGGTGTAGGACACAATTCCCTTTCAAGAGCACACAATTCAATAAAGCAGCATACAAAACCCTCCCATATCACGGTGTGTGTTACTGTATCAGAGCAGGGGATTATCTGCTGCCATGATATTTGATTAAGCATTAACAAGGAAAAACAGCTTTTTTAGTACCCAGTGCTAAAGATTAATACAAATATAAGCTCCCATAAAAGAGCAAAAGTCCAACAAACCCCTTATTGACCAGTTTCAGTCAAGTAGTTAAATCCAAATGATGCAGGGGAACAAACAGTCAGAAAAAGGAAATTTCTAAAAGCTGGAATCTTTCAGCAGCTTTTAGGCAAGCCAAATTCCTATAATTTTACATACTTTATGAATACTATACTATGGAAAAATAGATGCTGGACTTAAAAGTAGCTAACACAAAAATTCAAAGTTACTGACATGTGGAAGACATTTCCAAGAGGTCTCTACTGTTAGACACAATAAAGATAAATAAATAAAGTGAATTAAATGACCACAATCCAGTCTTTAAAGTCCCTTGAGAAACATAAACTTCACTGAATACAATTCATTAAAACCTAATTACAAACGAATCAATAGTGCAATTTAGCCCAACCCAAAACTTATTGTAATGCACTGAACATTTGAAAACTCAGGTCTTTATGGGCAGGGCTGAAGTGACGTTGGATATTCCATTGTGGGGTGTCTCTGCAGAGCAATTAGCACAGGCTGTCTGGCTTCACTCAAACAGGACATGACAACAAGGAGCTCTAGGAATAGTGCATTTGTAAACACCCACTCTCAAGGATGCAGTGAAAAAGGAAATGATATTACTAACAATAGTCGATAAAACCAATTTAAAAGAAGAATCAACTATTCATACTCCAAAATACACACTCTTCAGAGTTCACTATTTAACTCTGCTGTTTGCAGAGTTAAATGGCCACATTTTGCTTTTATTTCTGTACCAGGAAATCCACTGACATCTCTGAAAAAGAGATAAAAAGTATAGTCTAGCCTGTAGTCACTGTTTTTCAGGGAAACCAGACAGAATTGATTCAAGACATTAGTAATCAGCTTTTACTGGAATTACTTTAAAATTTAAATTTTAATATATTTGAAAAGCATTCTAATTGTCCTAAAATGCAAATAAAACTGCTACTAGAGCATTTTAAACCCTAAATACAATGGAATAGTATACAAAGATGATTTTCTATTACAGATTGCCCTAGGGGGCCCTGAAACCACGTACTCTGACCAGCTTCTCCTAATGTTTGAGTATATAATTGTAATCCATATGTCCTTCTCTCAGACTGAAAGAACTTATGCCACACCAGTTCAAAGAACACTGAAGTCACACAGCTACCAGTAAGCATGAGTTAATTGTCAATATTTTGCAGAGACTGGTCTACCCTCTGGTCAGGTGACCTTATTTCAACTACTGCAGTTATGATGTGCTTGTGTAACACACGCAGAGGCCACACCAGGCAGAACATAATAATCCAAATAAAGGGGGCAAATCACACCATTTTGTTTGGAACAATCTTCTCAGGGCCACTTCAGTAATTCTCTTCTGCTTTACTTTTTCTTCCAATAGTTTGGAGGGTTTTATGGATCCCGAGGTTTTCCTCAGCCAGCCAAAGCTATTCATCTTCCACATCACATCATATCCTATTTGATCTGTGCCAGTGGCAGAGAACAAACAGCCCAGAAGAAGGTGGCACCACACTGAAGGTTAGGGGAGCATGCAGAGATCTCAGACATCCTGGCACAGTCATGAAATCATTCCAAAGGAGGCTGCACCAGCTGTCTGATATTTGTATACATTTATGGTGCATTTAACTAACCTAATAGATCACACACAAACAAAATTGCCAATAAAACATCGTAGACTGTCACCAATGCAACAAAATCCTTCCATAAGCTTTTGCTAGTTTATATCATAAGCATGTTTCAATACCCAGTTAGAGCTGAGAACTTAAATAACCTCTAATAAGGAGCAATGAGAATCTTAAAATGATGCATGGTGACAAAGTGTTAAAAAGGTAACAAAACATTCCTGTACCAGGTATAATTGCAATGGAAATAGCATATAAACTAATAAGGTGTAACATTTGGAAGAGCAGACTTACAAGGGCAGAGATAACAAAAACACTATTAAAAAAAGAACTCAATAATGTTGCTAATAATTCACAGAAGAAGGTCAAGTCCTTCAATAATTCCAGGTAAGTACTTAGCAAGAGTTTTCATAGCAACATATTGGCTACAGCAGAAGAAACACAGTGTTAAACTTTGAGTCAGATGATGTATTTCAGTGGGACTCTCACTGCTCGAGGAAGGTGTTATAACAAGCTAAATTTGTGTTTGGTAGCAAAGACAGAACTGCCACACACCCAGGTAAAAGTGTATTGAGAAAAATGCCTCCTCCTCCTCCCACAGCTCCATGGGCAGAGTGACTCGAGTCTGGATTAAATAACTCCTGAGCTGAAGGACTGGTGCTGTCCATGGGCTAATGTTCAAGTTCATATATGCCAGCACAATCTCATTCCAACTCTTCTCATAAGATTTTTGGGTGCTTTCATTAACTTTTCCCTACCTTGGGTGCCATCTGAGCTGAACCAGAAAATAGCCTGACTCAGAAGTATCACTGAGCTCCCACTTCCAAGCAGAATGCTTATTCACACAACTACGTTAGACTTCAATACCCATACTGCAAAATTAATCAGAGAAAACCGTGGATTCAGAACAAAACAACTGAGACTAACCAGGCAGAATTCAAAGAAAAAACTACTTAGGTTTTGTGTTTCTGAAGTATATAAATGCACTTATGTAGACTATATATTTATGACAAACTTTTACAGAACTTAAATCTGAGGTGCATGTGGGGTTAAGATATTAGCACTTAAAATCAGCTGTTCCTCTGAGTGTATCATTTGATAAAACAATACACTCTTCAATTTATGAGAAAGGTTCTACAAGGTCTTTCAAAGAGTTTTGAAATGTTGAGGTTACATTGCAGAGGCTGAAGAATTCTGATTTAACAGGAATAGAATTTATTATTTTTTAACCAAACATTAATAAAAAGCCTATTTAGAGACTATCTGATGTTTTGAAATGAGTTATTACAGAATAAAAGTTAATAGTGCAAATAGGATTTCAGCCCAGAGCATATCCTTAAAGGATGATTAAAATGATGAACCACAAACTATAGCAGAAAAAATTGCTCCTGTCGCCAGAGGGACCTTGATAAGAATGTGCTTCTCTTGAGAAGTCTTCTAGAAGGTGGCCCTGGCCACAAGGGACCTCAGCAGTGAAGACTTTTTGATTCAGAGGATGTACCTGACTGTGCTGCACCAGTGGAACAGTCCGAGCCCCTCTGCATTCCTTCACTGCACAGATGAGGTTGTTCAGAAGATCCAGAGCTGGCAACTGCCCAGAACCTGCTGGGGTGTGGAAGTGCCCCTGTGGGAGCCCTCAAATCTCCACGGCACACAATCACTGAAAATTAGCAAATGGAAGCTGATAAAGTCAGCTTCCAGACCTTTAACATAAAAATGTATTTTTTCATCCAAATGTGAATTATTTACAAGTTTAGGACCTGTAAGCATTTTTCCTCTACTACCACCCAGCCAGCATTTCCTTCTCCTCCCTCCTGCTTTCTCTTGCACAGATAATCATTGGCTCTGGGCACTTGTTCATGACCCAAGAACTCATAAGGAAAGAGGAACTCACACTCCAGTTCACAAAGCTAAACTCCTTCCGAGCTGGACAGCTCCCTGCTCAGCAGAAGGGAGATCATGGATCACCCTCCTCAGCCCTGCTCATGCTCTGTGTTCATGCACACTGCATAGCTAAGGAACTTTCTGCACTGTGCTTTTTTATTTACAGCCCAAACAGGAGGCAAAATAGTTGGCACGTGATGGTTCAGAGCATCTAAAAAAGACAGATGGGGCACCCACTCCACACAGCTCAGTAACCATTGCAGGCAAGGCAGTTGGAGATAATCATCCAGAAAGAAATGAATCAAAGGACAGACAATCACTAAGGCTTCATAAAAGCAAAAATATCCCCAAAATCCCACCACCAAACAAACAAAAGGGGCTCCTAAAGAAAGATTTAGAAACAAATGGAAAATAACAGCTTAGCAATACAGAAAAAATGGTGGTTGTTTTCAGTTTTCAAGCTAAATAAGAATAATACATGGTCTAAAGAGACTTAGAGAAACTTGGTTTTATTATGTTTTTATTAAATTTGTGTTAAATTTGTTTAACATCACACTACAGAGTTATGTGAAAACATTTCATATTTCCTCCATATGTGAGCAGTGCTTGAAATGTTTTGGCTGTTATATTATGGTTCAAAAAACCACAATACACTTTGAAAGGAAAAAGAAAAACCGTAAAAGAAATATTTTGAAGTCATGTGACACATAGAGGGGCAAAAAGAATACAGCTTATGACACAACCAGTTACTGCAACAGATGCAAAGCACAAACATTGTCATTACCGAGGGCACCGAAACCCCAACGCTCCTCCCTCATTACAGCTCCACGAGGAAATATTTGCCTATTTCTATAGTTTGAAGATTTATTTTTTAGTCAATTGAAACAAAGCTTAATTAAACATGATTCATTCTCTTTTCCAAGCCAAGTACTTTATGTGTGCTGTGGTAACTCTATGATAATCAAACCTCCTTCTTCGAAGGACTAAATATACTTTCACGAAGGTCAGCTTCTGTCATGAGCATATTTTAATTGGCTATCATTTGGAGGATGAAAAATATCTCAGTTGGAAAAAAACCTGTTAAGAACTATCATTAACTGCATTTGTCCCTTTCTCATGCAGAAAATATTTTCTATATTTATTGTAAATGATATATACTTTTTCTTTAGTTCACTGAATTTGCTTGTAATATTTAGTTCCGACCCTCCCTCTGCCTCTGCTGGGAGTTTGGTCTTACCTTATACTGCATTCTGAATTAGCCATACTTTGATAAATTTATTTAAGCAATAAAGGCTGAGCTAAGATGGGGCTACAGTTCAGCCAAGCACCAAAGAACTGAAATGTTTAAGTACTCAATATAATTTGGATCCAAAATGTTATTGCTTTCAAAATCCTCAGTAAAGGTCATTTCCCTGCTAGTAAACCAGTTACCAATTATTCTTCCATTTATCTGGAAATATTTCAGAAATTATTATATATAGTCCTCTATTTTCTGATTAGTAGCTGGTTTGTCTCTTTTGTACATGTATTTATTGCAAAAACATTAACCTCAGACCTAAGAATTGGCAGATTCTTAAGGTACCTATAATTAGCTAAATGAATAATTTCAAGTGCAATGATCATTTAACAATTATGTATTAACGCATTTCCTCAAAAATAAAAACATGTGAGAAAGATTCCTCTGAAACTATGACACAGGGAGCAGTCTGTTTTTTCTAATCAGCAACCAGCTCTCTATAAGATTATTCTGCAACTAATCATTTTGCTGCCAGCAGCAAAATAAAACAGACTCCCTTGAAGTAAGTTTGTCTTGGTAAGGTTTCAAGATAACAGATTGTGACACAAACCTCCTCAGGTTCATACATTTGCACTGTTATGCCTTTTTAAATAAACACTTCTGTTGGAATGTTTATCCATTAACCACACAAAGAACAGTTGCATCACAAGCACAAAGAACTTTTTATATAGATGAAGTGAATGAGTAAATATAATCTAAAATTTCACAGACAACAATTCCCTGATATCACAAACAAGGCTCAAAAAAACTAAAGTACAGCTGAAAGACATAATTTTGTGTTTCCATGAAAAAAACCTATCAACAGATACTGGATGGCAACTAATAATGGTAGTGAATAGTTTCCTACTTTTGAAAGAAAACAAACCAATAAGTACATTTATGAGATCAAAAGATAAGCAACTCATTGGCCATAATTCTTTATCCACTGGAACATTCTCTCCCTGAAATAGGAAATAATCTCCTGTGCACTCTCAACATTATTTTCACACCTGTGATGACAGAAACTTGTTTCCACATTATGAAGAACTCACCTACTTTCCAGTCCATGGAGACAGCACCTCACCAGCCACTCCTATTGAAAAATGAGCCCTGAAACAGCTGGCTCTGACCAAACTGGGGCACAGGCCCTAAAGTTCAGATCCTCACAGAGGGCTCACAACCTTGACCTCGCCTCTGGCTCCTTCACAGCTGTCCAGCTCAGGCAGACTCTTCTGTGTGATGCTTAAACTGAAGGGAATATCTAGGGCAGTTTTTCCATGAGTTGATTGTCTCTCTTGCTAAATATTTATCTAATGTTTACTATAGTAAATCAATCTACACTATCACATTTATAGGGCTTATTTGAAGATCCATTTTTCTATTTTACAACAGACATTTTGTTCTCCAAGTGTTTGTAGTCCCCACAATGAGGCAGCAGCTCTGAGCTGAGGTGTGGGACTGCCACCAGAGCATTTGCAATAAGGAAATCACTGCTCAGCATTTTAACAGCATTTGCTGCTCATCCTGCACCTCACATGTAGGACCATCCTCCTTTCCCTTAAAATCCTAAAACATTTCTACTCCAGGATTTGGGAAGTCCATTCCCTGCTCCATTCCAAGGATGATGGAGCTTGAAATGTTCTTCACTGTCCTTGCATTGATCCTGAAGCTGATGTTTGGAAGAACAAAACAACAGAGGTGCATTGCCTGAGGTTTCATAGCTGGAAATCCTATTTCCTTCCCACTGATGATTTGGATCTTTAAAAGGGAAAAAAAAAAAAGTGAAGTAAGAAGTCAAGCCAAGTGCCTTGACCAGAGAAAATGTGTGACAAGCTCTGAAAAACATCAGGAGTAGTTCCAGCCCACACCAAAATCCCATGGAAAAATCATGCACCTTTTGGTAACAGCAAAGTGTAACACCAGAACTTTCATCTCAGTCAGTCAAAAAACAGTCATTCCCTATAGTTAGTATATAAACAAAATTCTAAATATGCTGTAACAAATTTCAGAAGGTAGGGATATACATTAATTTCTAATTGCCATCTGAAATGTTTCTGAACTAATTCAACCCCATCTGGTGTTTCTGTGGAATATGGGCTGATACTATCAACACTGGGGGAAAAAATCATGTAAGGACAGAATGGCTTTAATGGTAGATAAAAAGAAGGTGGTCATAAATCATTGTCACTATTTGCACCACTGAAAAAGCAAAATTGCCAAGCCCTTTTTATTTTTCTTTAAAATACCTGTTGTTTGATGAAAAAATGGCCCCTAGACTGAATTTTATAGACACACCAACAAAACAGAACCAGAGAAGCCATATTTAAACAGCCATTTCTTTTCAAAGTAAATCTTCCATTCTTGAAGGTTTTGGAAGAATTTTAATGACAATTACAGGGATTTCAGACAATAATTCAGATCAGCTGAAAGTGGACAAATGTTTCCAATCCTATTTCTAGAAGCCAGAACTGTGGTTTATATGAGACTCAAAGCACCTAAAGCAAAGATAAATCTAAACAGTTCAGAATGGAATTCTAGGGGCTGCTTAGAGAGAACCAACGGGAATGTTGAAGAAAGGAAGTATCTGTAATCCCAATCTTTCTCAGCATCTATCATGTCTAGCTGTCCAGAAAATCCAGTCCAGCATTCCCCTCAGAAAGGCAAAAGAGGGCACTAGTCCCAACCACCCTTCCCTACACAGTGGTTACAGCCCTGATTCTTTTCCTTTGATAAGAGCTCTCTAGATCTGGGATTTTAAGTGGCTGTTATATCTAGGATCATTACTGAGATAATTATTGTAAATGACTTCCAATTTGTTGAAATTCTTAATTATTCAATGATAGAACTGAAAAGTAGGATCCAAACAAACCAGAAAACAAAAGCACAAAACAAACCAGGAGAGAAAATGGCCTTGCTATACATATTTAATGAAACAGTGAAAATATCCTGCACAAAGGCTTAGAGAGTTAAATTGAAAATGTGTGTATGATAAATGGATATAATACCGTCTATGTAATGGGTTTCCTATTTAAATTTTGTGAGGATTTAATCAGTTGGGCACAGCTGTGCGGGATGCACCATAAACTACGTTGAAAAATATGTAGACATGTACATTTATCTGCTACAAATTAAGCTCACTTAGAGGTGGTCTTAATGGACCATGTAGCAATCATTACAAGCATAAATTTTAAACTGTCTGTTTCCAGTGAATTTGCTTTGAAAAAAAATTAATGCTCATCCTTAGTGGAGCACAGTAATAAATGGAAGTACCCTTAATCTGTTAAGCACTAATAACCTGGCAATTATTCATTATGAACCCCATGCTGTATAATGTATGTCTGTTACAATTTTATTAGCAATTCTTTACTTAACCTGCAAAGGTGTAATTTTTATTCCAATTTACACCTGTAATTATATGATGCTTTAAGTGACGTGCCATTAAATTTGCAGAATGCCCTGTCCCCTTGCTTTATTGTAAAACATCTGTACAGTAAAGGATTGGCACAGCCAGGGATCATTTACAACTTTCAGACTTTCTGCTTCTACAGAAAGCAGCAACATCCACCTTAGAGATCAAAAAGCTATAGCTTTGTTACAACACAACACATAAATAATCCATAAATTATTGAACATGTAAAATGAATAACATGATAATCAAAGTGAATCAGTGACCCATTTGGAGCCGACTGGGAGGTCGCAGCAGTTGTAAGTTCTCCTACAGAGATTGTCACTCAAAGTCACTGGTTGCTGTTCTGGGATGTGTATCTTGTACAATCCCTGTTCTTCATACAAGGAAAGGGAAACCATCCCCGCTCACTGAAGGGCCTTTTCTCACCCAGACACTGCAGTGTTGACCAGAATATTGAGTTCCAAGCCACAAGAAACCCTGTGCTTTTTAACTTCTCTGGGTTTGCATCTTTTGTACCCTGCACCAGCCAGAGATGATATTATTTGCTCTGGGAAAGCAGATGAAGTCATCATCAAGTTTCTTGAATAAACCAAAAAGGAATTTGGAAATAACAAACTGTGCACTCAAGTTAGAAATAGGACAAGTTTTTGTTGTGGAGAAATGACTTGTCTCAATCCAATTCACTGAAATTTAGGCATTCAGCACCCTAAAGATCACTTCCTCTCATTATCAGTTTTCAGGAATGTTAGGTGAAATGCATTTTCAGGAAACAAACATACAAAAATATTCCTTTTATTTTATGAGGAGTCAAAGCAACCATGTAACTCAGGTTGTCTAATTTTTTTCTTCACAAAGTCATATTTTTTAGCTCCTTTGCTGATGTAACTGTTCAAACTGCAGGTTTCCACCATGCTCAGCTCCGTCTTTAATGCATTTGCCAAACGCTCCATCCAGCTTTAATGCAAAGTGATGAGGACAGCCTTTGACATTTCCTGCTCTCGCCCTCTCAGAAGGAAGGAGCTGTTGGCTCTCCTGCACTCACAGTGTTCCCCCAGCTGACACTCCTGGCAAGAGAATCGACCTCACTGAAACACACGAGGTGGGGAACCAGAAATGGCAACGCACGAGGCATCTCCTGCAAAGTGCGGGCACAGGGGGTGGGTGGGGATGGGAAGTGTGATCGCCCCAGCATGCAGCAGTCAAAATAAAAATGAGGACAAAACATGAGACAACTACATGTGGAAACAAGCCAGAGAAAACTCTCTGATTACATGAGAGCCTGGTACATATGTTTTAGACATAATGAATACTTTTTTAAGTTCAGTGGTTGATTCAGAGACACTGTCACATCAAATTCTCTGTAGTGCTCTGAAGGATCCTCGTGCTGAAATGTCAGCTGGTCATATCACCTAAAGGCAAAAAGAAATTGCCCTAACATCATGCATAGCAATTCCACTGCTCCATGCTCTATAGCACTGTTTTCTAAGAATAGCTGCTTCAAAAGGAAGCTGCTCTTCAGTGTGAGCCAGAGGCAATTGAATTTTACCCTGAAAGTGGCTACAGGCTTTGTAGAAACATTTAGGAATATTAAATATTCATAGGTTTGAACTAGTAAAATTCAGGACAGTAAAAGTATCCACCAGAACAGCTCCAACATAAATATTTTTAACATTTGCTACTACAACTTGAAGTATGGATACTCTGACAAGGTAAAATGCCACCAAAGAGAAAGAATTCTCTGAAAATTCCTTTCCCTCTTGTAAGTTAGTAGGTGTTCAGAAATTATTTCATAGGTCCAAATGGCAATGCCCAGGAGTGCAGCCTTCCAGTGAGAGGGATGTGCCCTGCAGTGAACAGTTATAGATCCAGGGTGTTTTCAAGCTCAGCTTCTCCTGTCCCCACAATCAATTCCAAAAACCAGACTGTCATTTTTTGTTCAGATCTAGCTCTACATACTGCCCTCTATCATTGGCAGAAAAAAGAAATTCAGTGAACTCTGCCTCTTTGCACACCACAAAAGAGACTGGATGCTGTAGGTGTTACAGAAGAAACAGTGGAATCCTCTATTACAATATGATACAGGACAGAAAATACACGAGACATTAAAAAAGCACCTGAAAATACACCCATATATTTTGTCTTGACTTCACCTAAATTACTGTGAGAAACACTGACCTGCTGTAAAAATACCATGCACTAACTCCTTTTGAACAGCAGAAGAATGTTTTCTTCTTCTTCAAAGCACCAGATTATATCCCAGTATCGAGGGATATCATCCTTTTATAGAGGAAGAGACTGCTTAAATCCATAATTTCATACTACCAAAAGGCTCATCCTGAATCCATAACATGCTGCCCCTTGCTGAATAGACACCTGAACATGGAAATGAGATTGGGAATTCTTATTTTGCAACAAACACACAGATTGTTGTGCTAATACAGGATCACTATGTCTACAGATTTATGGATATTAAGATAGTCTAAAGTATCGTGACACAGGAATTTCAAAATTTGTACTGAAAAAACCAAAATGTCATATAAGTATCAAATAATTACATATAATAATACTCTAGTGTTTGAACAAAATGTACAATGTGCAGAGAGTTTAAAAATAAATATATTGTTTTTGTTTGACTAAGTTAATCTACAGTTTACAGTCAGAATAATGCATATAAAAATTTGGTAATAATAAGATAGTAAGAGAGAAATATTATTACTAAGCAGTCTTTCATCTGAAAGCTTATATATATAAAAGGTATGTGTGTATCGACATGTGTAGTAAATGAAAAATTTTCAGAAAGAACTTAAGAATTATAGACCTAAGAATTTTTAGCCTGTGTAAAAATACTATAATGAACTATTTAAGTTAAGGAAATGTGGCCTTTTTGAGTTATTGCATCCAACCTAAGCATCTACATATCTTATCAGAACAGGAACTGGCTTATCATGGTACAGATTGTATCTCACTGGATTAAGAGCGCACATGGCATGATATAGCCTGCAATAAGATAGAGTAAAATTGGAATTTTACTGGTCAGAGCAGCCCATGTCTATTCCATATTTATTTAGGAGTACCAGGCATACAAACCAGCACTGTGAGTGGGGATCCAGTAGGAAGCAACACACACTCCCCCAAGGCACAGGACAGATGAGCTAAAAATGGTTTCAAATTGATTAAACATTTTTAAATCCCAGACCCAAACTCCTCTTTTCTCCACATGTGGTTAAAACAGCTGCAATGCTGTGCCTGCAGGAGGTGTGCTGGCATTATTACCAATCTGCATTACCTGCCCTGCAGTCTCTTCCCTGTTAGAAGTTTCAAGGCACTCACCCTTTACCCTCATCCCTTCATCCCCAAATCTCCCAGCTGATCACAATCCTCTCCTCTCCCATTTCATCTGAGCCAGGCTGATATGACCACATTAACACCGGGATGAACTTGTGCTCTGCACCTCTGGAGAAGTGTTTCCTCTGGATCTGCTGCCATCCCGTCTCCCTCCACAGTTTCCAGGCAGGTAAGGACATGAGAAGACTAAGTTGTTACCAGCCTGCAGAGACATGCAGACTTATCCTCACAGCCAGTGACATACCTATTGTTCAATTTCTGTAAAGAAATGTTTTATTTACCATTATGTTTAGCAGAGTAACTGTAAAAAATTGTATTCTAGATACAAAATTTGATAAAATATTTTCCCAGTGCAATGTAGCAAATTAGACTGCAGAGACTGGTTGTCAAAATGGCATTAGGCAGTATTCAATGTTTGATTTGAACCCTTCTCTAAACTATTTGCTTTTAAACAGGCAGACCACCACATGGAGAACTATAGTCTTCAAAAAATAAAAGCTCTTTCACTATATAGAAAAGTTTCCTGTAGAGCATTGTCTACAGCTTTATTGTAGCAGAGGAACAGAAAGAACAACTACAGTGATATCATACAGTGTCAAATAAATAAAATTGAAAATGATTGTGTTTCAGTTTTATATGACTCCATTCAAAGCCATCACCTAACCAGGTAAATGTGTCAGGGCTATGCTTTGTGAACAAATGCACACATTCCTGGGACACCACTGAAGACAAAGAATTTGCTTTGGAATATGAAGAAATAAATTTTAAGACTGGGCTTTTGTAGTTCAGCAGAGGCAGCCTCCCTTCCCCAGGCTCTGCAGTTCAGCTGCCAAACCACTGAACTGCTGCTCCTGCTATCGACACTGGGTGGTTGTAAGGACACCAGCCAGGCGTTTCTTCTCTATTTTTATTCCTTTTCTATCCCAACCCCCTTCCTTAATGAAACTTTGACTAAAGTGTGTCCAAACTAAGGATCATTGTGGTATATCTTCCAAGACAAAGTTAACAAACGGCCACAAAAGCATCAATTCATGTCTGAAAGTGTGGCTCCTTTCTGACCAGAACAGCCCATGGACCCCGTGAAATGAACTTTTCATTCCAAAACCAAAACTAGAATAAACAAACTGGCAGGTTCACATCACAACAAGTTTCAGGAAATTCATAAGGCAAGATATCCAACAAAATTATTACCACACCCATAATTCTTAGTTTCCTTTACAATAGGAGTAACAGGCAATAGAAGTAACAGAGCTGGTTGAGTTGCTGTCCTTTGGCACTTCAGGGCTGAGGAAGTAGAAAATCTTTTTATTTCAGAAAACAGACAACTTCAGACGATCTTGGTGGTGACTTTTAGAGCAAAAGAGATTGTATAAGTCTGTGGCTTATCAGTTGGGGCCTGTTACCAATGGCAAACATCAGTGGGGAATGAGATGATAATAAGAAGGGATAGGAATACATAATTCAAGGTCAAAGCAAGATCAGAGAAAACTCAGAGCTGGAAGATACAACTTCCATACTTTGGACACAAACTGCCTGCCAGAAACAGATCTCTCAGAGGGTTTTCCCACCAAAGTCCAGACTACAGAGCGCATCAAGTTAAATATTCTGCACTCTGCCTCACTGTTATCATTGCAGACACTGGGATTTCTCAGTTGAATACTCTTTAAAGAAGGCCTTTCCTCTGGTCTTTCCACTGAGCAATCTGCTGGTCCTCAGGGAAGTCCTGCAACTTGAGCCACACAGAAACAAGACAAACCAACAGAGGCATGGGACATTTTTGGAGACTCAAAACATGTTCTGTGCCCCATCTGACATAATCCCTGTGCCTGTTCAGTGTTACTCTGCCTAACACACTCCAGATCACATACTCCTTGGCCCTTAGCATACTGTATGTTGAAACATTCATTGATGCATTGATTCTTTCTTTGGGGAGAATAATCACGAATACAGTGAGATATAATTATTAACAAATCAAGTCAGTAAACTCTTATAATAAATTAGGTAAGACAATTAGTACACACAGTTGTATTGGAATTGTTCTCTAAACCACCTTCAGCTGAAGTTCTTTCCTCTACTTCTTGGTATCCCTAACCACAGTTCACAATACTTTAAAAATTGTCAGAACAAGAAGCATTTTAGTTTTTATGTTCTACAGAAGGCCATTAGGAACACCACATCTGTTCATGCTTCTGTAGTAAATCAGCAGAAAACGTTTTTCTTCTCTTTCAACAATTTTAATGTTTTCTAACTTTGTTTATGTTACACAATTTCTCATGACTTATTTAATTCTTAACAATTTTTGTTGTTTTACTAATAATTTGAGATGACTTGTATGAAAAATTTTCTACCAATTAGTAAAGGCTCAGCACCTTCAGCTCCTGGCAAGCTGTCTGTGGCACAAGGCGAGAGGCAGGATGCCAACAGAGTATTGAAACACAACTACTTCTGTACTCACAGGCTTCCCTGCTTCATGGTTGGTTACTTAGGTCATTTACAACTTGTCCAGTGTTATGTGGATCTATAGCCAGAGAGGTTATTCTAACTAAGTCTGCAAATAAAAAAGACCTGTTGAAACTGTGGGAAAAACAATACCCAGCAGAGATATATAAAGTCATCAAGGATAAAGTGCGAGCAGAAATAATCTGATTTTTTTAACTCGTGTGATCTTAAGTAACAGTTTCTGTCACAAAGGGATTACTTGCACAATTAGATAATAGACCTGGGGCCGTCCCGTGGTGTAATGGAGAGCAATCCGGTCTCTGAATCCCAAGGTCGCGAGTTCGAGTCTCAGTAGGGACCGTCCCCAGCAGTAAATGCCTCCCTGCCATCCCATCCCGTCAGATCTCGGATGCTCAGCAGGGTCAGCCCCGCTCAGTACCGGGGGCTGTGACAGTCCCGAGAGCTTCACTGTCCCTGTGCAAGCTTGCTCGGCCGTGGCAAGTGAACCTTAGAACTTAAACAGTGGGGCCAGTTCTGTGCACGCTGAGCCTCACCTAAAAATCCACTGCGCAGGCTCGAAGGTCACACCCACGGGGGGAGAGCCCTTCCCAAAGCTTCGTTTGCAAAGGTTGGTCATTATTATAGATAACAGACCATACTTATGAACTTCATTTGGTCTATCATGTGAAAAGCAATAATAATGTTTAATGTGAATATTCAAATGCAAACGTCAAAGACCATATAGCAGATTTTGTCATGTTTCATCACAGTTCAGTTAGAGTGGAATTCTTTTATAGATATGCTGGCTTTTCACAAGAAAGAAGTTCATGTGTCAGTAGCAGAGACTGATTTTTCATACAGAACGCTGTTCTAAGCCCAATGGCAACACAGACAAGTTACAAAGATCATGTCTGGCTGCATTTAGTTAAATGTTGCTGCTGCATCAGTGTTTTAAAGGCATTGCTTTTTCAGCAGCACAGCAGCCAATGGCCCCAGTTCAACTGAATCTCATGTATAAAATCCAAAGTTTGTTTAGAAAAGGATCTGACCACCCTCAGGTCTAGTTAAAGTCATAAGCAATCAAAAATAGATGTTTCTTACTAATTCTAAACCAGTGAAAGCACCTGCAGGTTCCCAGAAACAGAAACTCCTTTGGCGGGTTAAAAATTCCAGCCCATACTAGAGGGCCTCGGGCTGGAGGCACCCAGGGAAGGAGGGAAGTTGGGACTGTGCTCTGAGGCCACCCAGTCTGGGCCTTCTGCATCAACCAATGCCAGTAGGCATGGGCTGGGAGCAGTCAGACCCCAGGGGATTTGGGGGATAATAAATCGTATTTGGGCATTTTTACTGCATTAAATAAGAAAAAGAAGTGATATTTCTAGTCTGCATGACTAGAAGTTTAGCACACTGCTAAAAAGATACAAGCTAATTTTGATAGGTTTTTGTACCTCATATTAACCGATTGGTACTATTGATGTAGCATCAGGAAAGCAGAAATTCTGCTCCTGAGCACTGTTGGAATTCAACATTCAGGATTCCTTTGCTTGGGGGCATAAAAATGCTACACTTTAGGGCAGACAGAGGATATTAATTGTAATTTATTTCTCTTTGAACTGAAATAAATGATGAGTTGTGGGAGAAAGTAATTCAAAACAGGTTAAAATCATCACACAGTAGGTCTGTGCGAATTTCCATGAACACTGATGATGATTTTATGATTATAAATATTCACAAAGCTTTGCACTCATTACAAAGTGAGGAAATACATTCAAATTATATTTCAGTGAGGTTTTTTAAAAAATTCTAAAATTCCATCACCACTTTGAAGAATTTCAGTTAGGTTTAGGAGCTGAATACAGCTTGTCCTTGCACATGCTGGTTTCACTGGCAGACCTAAAAGTCTTGTGACATTCTGACTAAAAAGGATTTCATATATCAAGGTAGGAGTCCTACCTCTGAAAACAGACATGAAACAGTGTGATGTAATATTTTACACTGATTTTTTTCCCCACGTATATTACATATATTTCTGACAGAATTAGCCTAGTCCTCCCACACAAGTTACAACTGGAAACATAACACAACTGAATGACCAAAACTCCAGAAGCTCATTGGAGGTCTGTGACCATCCTCTGAGCATGCACAGACCTCTCAAATACAAAGTCAGACCATACTTAAAAAAACAAAAAAACAACAAACAACCAAAAATCCATAAAAAGATCTGAACTAGTTCTTCCCAGTTATTTCTACATCAAATTGTAACTACACAGAAGTGACTGTTAGACAAAGACAACATTTAAGGCTACACTCATGAAATATTTTTGAATTTTGACAGGAAAATACCCTGTGTATCAAAACATGAAGTTCTGTTACACAATTTATCACATACTGAAGAACAACCAGAGCTCAGGTACTTGACTGGTCACTTGGACTACTAAAAACTATAAAGTCATACTGATTTACACCAAGCAGAGAATCTGCCCAGTTAAATATTTGCCTCAGTCAGGTACAAAGTACATCTCAATAGTACCACCCCATGCACACTTTGGCCTTTGTTAAAAAATGGCGTGTTAAAAAATGACAAATTGTCTGCAGGACAAACAGAGAATAAATAACTCAGCTGAGGACAGTAACTCAGCCAGGCTAACTTGTTGGTAGTATTTTCCCTGCTGATGTCTTATCAGCATCCTTGTTCATATCACCTAATCTGATCTTATACATATGGAGAATTTGGCAGCAGATGAATGTCAGCAGCCACTTGGGAGTAGCCAAGATAATATCTCGATGCCAGAGCCCTGGCAGGATTTCTTTCACAAGAGCAAGAAATGTATTATTTAGTATCTTGAGCTTAAGTTAAAATTATCACCACCACCATAGTAGGCCTAAATCATACAAATATTAAAATCCGTCTTTGTTTGTCCCTCTTCTCAAGCACATGGTAATGTCACTAAACAAATAGCAGGAAGCCAATGGAGAATTCCCTTCAAAATCTCAGGGTGTATGGTGGCAGAACTCAGCATTGCAGCTTCAATTCCCTTCTTGGAACAACACAAACATCCTCATTAATAGCAATCATGTATTGTTGGTAATTTGGAGATTAGACATATATTGTTTGTTTCTTTACTCAAGTTTCAAGTAAGTTAATTTCATAATCTGGTCTTCTGTTTTACCGGAAAAAAACCCCAACCAAATGAACAAACCAATAACCCAGCCATGAGGAGAAATGCACAGCTGGAAACCATTTAGCTCTGTGGCAAAGAACTTTGTTTAATTTTCTCCTAGTAAATATCATGTACTAACTTACGTGCAATACTTCAGGCACTAATATCAAGACAAGATGCTAATTTATTACCAGAGATCAACTTCTTTTTCACTGAATTGCATTTACCTGTGTTAAAATCCACCAAGATCAAGACTTTGAGCTGAACTCAGATAAATCCACAGAGAAATTCTGTGAGATAAAGACCAAAATGCAGCTCACAGTGCACCTGTACCTGAGTGGTAGGCAAAAATTTTATCAAGGTCAAAACTGCAGCACCTCCAGAGGGGATTTGTTCCCAGTACTTCTGGTACAACAATTCTGAAGGTTTTACCTTGACTTTCTTGCAGAAGTGATTTTTTACATTTTTTTTTTTAATAGCAAGCAGTGAGTATGATAAGATACACACTGCTCACAGGTACAGGATTTCATGGCCTACTGAACAGGCAAGGACAGCAGCAAACACTTCAAGTTTAGAATGTGCACAAGTTTCTCACCGAACTGGAGACCAAGGCCTTGCAAATTTAATCTTTGTTGTATCACAGAACCATTGTCTAGTTTTAGTCAGCCCTCTATTTCTCTATGACCTGTATCTATTGCAGATGAATAACAATCCTCACAATGTTAAAAGCAGGTAATTAATTAATTGCTATCAGCAAAGTGCATTGCAAATATAAAACACTGATATAAATATCAAACTTGCTTTCCCTTTCCACAAACTAGGCTGATATCCCACTGCACAAACATACAGAATTTCCTGGTCATAATGTAGGACAAACTGAGGACAAAACTGCCCTCTTGAATGGTATCCAGTTTGGAATGGGTGACACAAGAGTTGATCATGACATGTACGAGATTGCATGAGAAATTCCATCTTCCCTAGAGAATTCTGGTCCATGTATACCCCTAACACTTACACACCTAATTATACATAGATTTGGACTGTTAATACAAGGGTTTGAGGTGAAGTAAGAAAAGCCAAAACCATTTCAGTAAAGATTCAAACTCTATCTATAATTCATGTATTTTTGGAGAATATTTGTTTTCATAACTACATGACTTCAGGAGCAATTCAGAGTTGTCTTTTTTTTCCCCAGTTCCCAAGTTTTTTTCATTTGGTAGCATCTCACGTGTATTCATTTAAAACAGAAGTCACGCATTTTCCATCTGGCTACTACTACAGAAAAAGACACCACAAACTAATGGCAAAGTGCACACAGGCAAACCTAGCTTTCTATTTAAGAATATGGGTGGGTTTTAAAAGGGAGAGAAGAAAGGTCTGTGTGAAAAACCCTACATTATTCCTGTATGTCTGTTGAATAGAAGAAGATGGAGGGGAGGGGGGGATCCAATTAGTAGAGAAACCTTTGTGCTTCCTATTTTAAAGTAAGCAAATAAAGGACTTTGCATTTCTCCTCTTTTCCTCAATTCTGACCAGTATGTTTCAACTTTGTTCTTCCCAGGTATTTAAGTTACATTCCTGATATTTCTCTGGTTTTGATGTATGTGAAGCTGGCACAAGCATTTAGAGATTAAAATGACCCATCCCTCAACCTCATCATTACTTTTTATCTCCCTTGATCTCCACACTTGCACATATTTTTTGTTCGGGTCTGAAATGGGAACTAAGACATGTGTGGAAGACCACTACATTTATACAATATTTAAGGTATAGCAAATAAACTACATCCTCCCCTAAAATAGATTTCTACATGTTTATAATGACTCCCTCTCATTTTGGGTGCTGAAACACACTTTCTGCTGAATTTATTAATGAGCTTCTATTGCACTCCTGAAGCACAAGATGAAAAATCATCATTTAATGCAGAACAAAGCCCACCCAAGTTATTGCCATTACAAACAGCCAGAGGCTGTGCCCAGCTTTCTGTAGCAAGCACAGCAACAGAGCAGAGAGACGAACAGCGAGTCCTTCCTCCTGCTCCATGTGTGAAAGGAAAACACAGGACATCGAGCCAGCAGAGCCAGGAGGGGCGGCAGTGGGGCCAAGGAGGGCGGGGGGGCGGCAGTGGGGCCTAACCCTAACCCTAACCCTGGCCAGCTGTCTCTGAGCCCTCTGCAGCGCCAGGGCTCATGCCAGGCACACGATGCCATGTGGCTTCAGACAGCACCCACAGCTCCTCTGCAGCCCCCCAGGGCCAGGCAGAGCTGCTCCTGCAGCAACACCAGGCTGGGCTGGCCCAGGGCAGAGTTCTGTACACTGGTGGGATGTAATTAGAAACCCCTCAGCCCACAGCTGGAAAAGCAGAACCCAAAGTATTACTGTTATTTATATTCTGGTACAAATGCACATAGTCATTTAGCTGGGGTACAATATATATTTCAGACTAGATCAGATCAGGGGATTACTTCAAGACAAAATGTAAAAATTAGAAGCATCAAGAAGATGAGAGGATGATGTGCATTTTGGCTTAGTGAATAAGAAAAGGGAAAAGAATTATGATTATCAGAAACTTTCTCTTTCCCTGAGGTAAAATAGCTTTTTTTAATTATCATTTTACTACAACTGTTCTAGAAATTGGACCAATTTTGAATTGAAAAAGGAATTCTGAAATTTAAAATCAAGAGGTTTTAGTAGTGAGAGAAACTTTCAATATATTTCTGGATTTCCTTTTCTATCTCATTGCAGCTGAAATGGCCTGTCAATTTAGCCCGTGGTGAGAAGCTGAGAATTTCATCCCATGGAAATAGCATAGAATGGATTGGGTTGGAAAAGACCTCTGAGATCATCAAGTCCAACCCTTGGGCCAACTCCAGTCCCTTTACCAGATCATGGCACTCAGTGCCACGGCCAAGCTCACCTTAAAAACCTCCAGGGATGGGGAATCCACCCCCTCTCTGGGCAGCCCATTCCAATGCCTGAGCACTCTCTCTGTAAAGAGCTTTTTTCTGATCTCCAACTTAAATTTCCCCTGGCAGAGCTTGAGCCCCCCGTGCCCCCTTGTCCTATTGCTGACTGCATTCATTGAAGAGTTATTGCTGATAAAAATAACTTATTTTGCTAATACATAATACACCTCAAAGGCAGTATTTTCAGGTGATCTAAAATAGGAATAAGCTTTGTCTGGAACACCGCTGTCAGAAACAGGATGGATACTGGTGTCTGCAATACAAGATAAATTTAGAAGAGCCATTGAGACAGTTCCTGAAATCACAGGTGAGAGCATTCCAAGGATCTGAATATGAGTACCTATCTCCCTCCATCATCTGCACCAGCAGGCAAGGTCTACCAAAATTGAGAGCAAGCAGTCTAAATCAGTCTCAACTCTCTGGCACTTAAGCACAAAAATGGCACGTAACTGTTACTTGGAGACCTGAATGCAGCCCTAACACACACATACACAGAAACCAAAATAGCCCATCAGTGGAAACCGTGGATGATCCAAATCTCTGCACAGGAAGTCAGCAAGTGAGGCAGAGCAAGGGAGAGGGCACAGGCCAGGAGCAGACACAGGCTGGAAAGCAAATTGCTAAGACACAACATGGAGATGGATGTGTGCACAGGGACTCAGCCACTGCTGGGGGCCACTTCAGAGGCACCCCCACCTGTATCCTGCCAGGAAGAGGACACAAAATGATACTTCCTCAGAAGTGATCTCTGGTGTTGGGAAAACTGAGGGTCAAACTGCCACAGTTAAATTGAAATTAAACATGGAAGTGTTTGGGCTTCATTTCTGAGCATCTTACGACTATATTTATGAGTGTGTGAGCTTTGAGGGCTTTTTTAAAATGTAGATATGTGACTGTACAGACTTTATGCTATAACTGTATATCTGCCACATTCTATGGCATTTAAGGCTCATTAAATTCTGAATCTTGTGTCATCTGCCCTTGGCTTAAAATAGTTTTGTGTGAGCCTTTTGTCTGTAAGTTCCTCTTTAACAGAGGTTGTTCCTGTCAATCTCTTTGCTCCTCTTATTCTCTTTATCACACCAGTTCCACAGCAACAGCATAGGCTCTGATTATAGTTCTAATCCTCCACAATTTGACAATATTTACTCACAGGAGAGCAAAAGGAACTGACCAACCTATAGAAATCCTCTATGAAAAAGTAATAGTAAAAATAATTCCAGAACAGCCTTTTTTATCCTGTGTATTTCCCAATTAAGTTTGAAGTACATTTTTCAGACTAAGAGTTCAACTCTGTTTTCTAATCCATATAGAACCCTGACTGTAACAGTAACACTTTCTATACAAATAGTCTAGAAACTGCAGGAAGGGCTTCAACCTCTTGGAGCAAGTGCAGAGGAGGCCATCAAAATGATCAGAGGGATGGGGCATCCCTGCTATGTGGGAAGGCTGAGAGAATGGGGATTGTTCATCCTGGAGAAGAAAAGGCTTGGGATAATCTATTGCGGCCCTCCAGTCCCTGAAGGGAGCCCATAGGAAAGATGGAGAGGGACTTTTCACAAGAACCTGGAGGGACAGGACAGGGGGAATGACTTCAAACTGACAGAGAGTAGGTTTAGAGTAGATGATGGGGAGAAACTCTGTCCTGTGAGGGTAGTGAGGCCCTGGCACAGGCTGTCCAGACAAGCTCTGGCTGCCCCATCCCTGGAAGTGTTCCAAGCCAGTCTAGATGGGACTTGGAGCAACCTGGTCTAGCAGAAGGTTCCCTGCCTGTGGCAGGGGGGTTGGAAAGGATCTTTCAGGTCTCTTCCAACATAAGCCATGCTATAATTCTATGATTTAGTATTTTCTGTGCAACGGCTCTTTGAGACCACTAAAGACACTGACATGACAGAATCTGGTATGTCTCAAGTTGCTGTGACATGAAATGTTTCTTCTCATAAATTAAGAGGTTCATCACAACAGCAATCCAAAGAAATTTCCATTAAATGCAACTATTTTAGATTAATAAAACATGATCAATATACAGACATTTTTAATGAAATCGAGAAACACAGTATCACTGCTGTGTGATTTCAATAACTGTTTGAAGTTACTGTGAGGGGAAAAAGGAGACTGTTATTACCGTTTGGCAGTAGAGATTTTATGACAAATTTCTTCCCTGCTGTAAAGACTTTATGACTGAAAAGGCACAATGCTTTATAAAATGAAGCATCTTTTTCTATGATAATAACTGTTAAGTTTTTCCTCAATGCTCATATGCCTCTAGCTTATTTTGTAATGATATAACACCTGCAATGGATTAAATTTGCACTCTAACTGCAGCAGATAGCATAAGAAATGTCAGTTCTCATTAGCCTGCATATAAATCTGCTTTTTGGGTAAGCAGGGTAAAAGGAAGACCACTGAACCGCTAGAAACTCAAAGCATATGTTCTTCATGCAAAAAGGACACTCAGCAATATGAGCCTTTTCCACATCATTCTCTTTCAGGACTAGCAGAATGGAAAGAAGACGAAATACACAGAAATGCTTTACCATCCAGTTGTAGTAGACTTTTATAATTGCTTGCTGATACAGCTGAATAGTCATAAAGTATCATAAAGAGTAAATGAGTTGATAATGTAAAGCAGTAATTAGGATTTTGTGCATGCTTATGCTATTTACATATTTTAATGCTTTGATATTAACATGTCAACTTTAATAGTATGTAAATGAATTCCCTTGTGTGAGATTTATCCTCCTCAGCATTAGACATGTATTCATTGACAGCAACTGTAAATTTCCTTCCTTATTTGTCTTTTTAGAAAGACTTTTCAGGATCTTATACAAAGTGTTTTCCTTGCAATCCCCTGTCCAGATTCATTAAAGAAGTTTATAGCTCTAATGGGTAGAACAGCATTAGCCACCAGCTCCACATATCACTGTGCTATAAAAACACATACACAATCTCCTTGTGCCTGGAAGTTTTTCAGCAATGTAAATAAAAAGATTGTTCAATTCCCCAGTATCTCTGTCTGTTTCTAGGTAGTGTTGATGCTCACTAACAATCTAATCTAACATACTTAAACTGAAAAGCAGGAAAATATCCATCATCACAGCAATGACTCAAAAGAACCATGGCATGCCCCAAAGGTATTTTAGAAGATTCAGGAAAAAAAAATAAATATGCCTCACAATTTTTTTCCACATTTCATTGTGTTCCTGATCAATCCTATTTTGCTGTTGACTCCATATCTGGAAACTTTTCAACCTTGAGATGAACACCACTTATCAAAATCAAACAGTCAGAAAACAAAGGTATGGTGTGATTATGAAAAAAGTACAGCCCACCATCAGTTATTGCTTTACAGGGCACTGCAATTTAGTTCTGGGTGTACTGCAAAACCTGCATAACACAGCCATAGTTGCCTGGCAACAAACAGGAACTATATCAGAAAGGAGCAAAGGTGTGAATGAATAAACAGAAATGACAGGGACACGCGAAAATGCCCTGTAAAACCACGTTCAGTGCTAGAACATTTACCCAGGCTTTCACAACATTTCAAGGGGAACATGGAGTCAAGTCCTGCCCACCATTAAAACAAGATTAAGGTATGGGTGGAAACTGGATCTGACTAAACAAGCAGAACGTGAAATATGGAGAAAAGGGAAAGTAACAAATGTATTCTCCTCAGTTTGGATACTGAGTGCACACATGGATTGAATTCCCAACACTACCTTGAATAGGCAAAGTAGAATCCACCAAAACTCCTGGCTCAGTTCTAGGTGTTCATCAGGCATCAGTTTTGGTGCTGAACTCCTGGAAAGCCAAGTACTCACTCACTGAATTTGAATGACCATTGTTCATGCTCTGCATTTTTGCCATTCAGAAACTCCTATACTGACACACTGAACTGATGTTCTACTTTGTGATATATTTATTTGCAAGGTTCTTTGGTTATAACCAACAACCATTTTAACATATAAGGTCTATGAAACACAAGTGCACTTCATAATGAAAAGTTAGTGCTGTCCAGAAGTATTTTAGTCATTTTACTGCACCATAATATTTTGTTGTGAAAGTATCCCCATTTTAATATGAAGACATAATTGGATCAGCTTAAATAGTCAGATATAGGAAAGCCTGAAGATCCAAACAGTGCTGATGCCTCTGAAGAGTGCCTTGAAAAGGAACACATTTCATAGTGAAAGATTGTAAAAAGACAGGTTTGATGTATTAAATATACATGGCCAAGCCCTTTCTTCATCTGGTGTTTCTCAGAGAGGCTCCCACCATCCAAGAGAGCCAAGATGCTTTGTAACACCTAAGGGTCTTTGTTTCACAAAACAACGCTGAAATCTCCAGCTGAATCGAAGCCTGCCTTTTTCTCCTGCACAGGTAAGACAATATGATCAAGCAGAGATTGATTAGTCAGAGATACATTGACGTAACGTTGGGGCAGAAAGTTGCATGAGGTCATCTTCCTGAACAGATGGTCTGGAGATATTGGTTTTAACTAGCACATGGTTGAGTAAATAATGTTTAAGTTTTCTCTGAGAGCCTGGGGAGTGAACCAGATAGAGTTGAGCGAAATACCTGTGCCTCCTGCCCACATCATCTGCTGCTCCCAGGGTTTTCATTTCCTGCACTGTTTGTGCTTTATCACACGGCTCACTGCTCAGGCACTCTGTGCCCTTGGTTCAAAAAGCTTTTATTGAAAGAGTGAGAGAAGTATGCACTTAGTTTCAATTTGCAATTCCTTTATATACATTCTTTGATCATTACAGGCAAAACCAGTTAGAGACAAGGTTGTGGCTGAATTGCTTTTTTTCACTGAGTATAACAAATATCAGATGTAGCAATAAATGATCGTGACATGATAAAAATCTACATGATGATAATAAAGCTCAGCAGATTTCTCTGAGACTTTTTAATTGTTTGAACATCTCTTTACACAAGCAGCATCCACATAACTGACTTTTTCAATAACATCAGACCATTGTGTGCTCTATCACATTTGGTTTTCGATGTAAGAATTCTGGGAATTTCATTGTTATAATAGTCAAGTGATAATTTGATAATGGAAATATAGTATATTAAACACGAAAATATAGTACAAGATTCAACACCATGGAAATGGTTTACAGCCAAGTAAATGAACACAATTAAAATAAAAGTTATTTCTTATTTTGTTTCATTACATGATATTTTAGTATATTAAAATGGCTTTCAAATACTATTATTCTGGATAAACACCAAAATAAAGTACAGAAGCATAATTAAAAATTCTATTGAAAAATTAAAACAAACCATAAAACATACTTGTGAGGCAATGATGTGATATGGTAACAATATTTAAAATCAATTGCATTACCCATGTGAAAGGAGCACTCAGATGTACAGGTCATCTGATTATTCATTTAACCCTTACTAAAAGCTTGCTGGTCCCTCCAGCCTCAGTCTAAAAATTGCTGACTGCTGGCAGAGCTTCCACATTTCTATTTTTAAAAATGGGTACATAATTTTCCTACTTAGCTATAATCTCTTACGAGTGTTTATTACAAGGCTAAAAAAGAAAACCATATGAAAATAGTGTAAAATTGGCATTCTGATTTGTCTAATTTAAGCCAACCTTTGAGCTAAAGAAGAGCATTTCTAGTAATCCAAGGAAAGAAAAAACCACAAAAAAGCCTGCCAGTAAGGTCTGTATAACTTCTGAAATTACAAAAGGCTCTATACCAAAGAATTCCAAGCCCATTCTCCAACTGGTCTTCTGTAAAGAAGCCAAGGGTGCAAAAAAGGAAGAGAAAGCGATAACAGGGAATGTTTCATGTATAACAGATAAGATTCAACAAAAACAAGTCATTTTCATATCTGACTTTTCCTCCCATCTTCCTCCCAGCTGTGGAGGATGCCATGATCCAAACTGGCTGAAATTCCTCACAGAAACCTCCAGCTTCCTCCAGTTTGGTACAAATGTTCCTACAACACCAACAAAAGGAGAACCCTTTTTGCAGCTGTGACTGTGGAAAAGTTGCAATCAAAAATTTTCACTTTTATAAACCCCCACATAAAACTATGCAGTTTGTAATAACTTGGTTTCACTTGGGGCACCAGAAGCTGTAAGGTCATTACTAATATTACTGTAGACAAGTGTTTTTCTCATGTTTTATGGCTGTAATGACATTCCTATTTGACTTTACTGACACTACTCATGGCAGAATTGCTTATGACATAATTATGGAAATACATAGCTTATTATTGCATAAAAGCCTTACAAATCTCATGCACGCATCATTATGCAAATTTGAATAGTGGAGCAAATGCTGTTGATGTCAATATGTCCATACAAGAGTAAGCTAATCAAATGAAATATTGCCCAATTAGCAGCATGGTGGGAAATCTTAAGTAAAAGGAAATGCTCAAGGGAGTCCAGAATACTTAAAAGTTACAGCAAAAATCTGATGTAACTTCAGCAAAGATTTCTATTCAGTTGATCCCAGGGCACTGTAACTGAAGAAATGACTGATGAGGTACACACCAAATAGTAAGTTCTCTAAAGCTACTTGTCACCTGCTTTAATCTGTCTGATATTTAGGAACCTGGTCTGAGCTAGTTTTGAATGTACCTCAAAAGTTAACACAGAAGGGAACAGGAAGAAAGAGAAAGACCTGCAGAGTCAAGTATGTTACTGTATCTTAAGATGGTATTAATCACCTTCTGAAAGTACCTAACTTCTCTCCAATGACTACAGACAGAACTTATAGTCTGGATAAATAATGAACTTCTAAAGTTAAGACCTAAATCCCAGCCTAAATGCTGTATACACATGATGGACCAACTCAGACATCCTAACTCAAATGACCAGGGGTCTCACACAGTGCCACTCCATGCCCCATCCTCCGTATATATTTATTTGGTAGAGAAACCTCTTGCAGATTCTAACGGGCCCTATTAACTGGAATTCTGCCATTAAACTTGATGGAACTTGCCAGTAGGAGTCAAGTTAGACACATACTACCTGTGTGTTATTTATTCTAGTACTGCCTGGGCTTTGAGGTCATTCTCAGCACAAACTAGACAGGGCCAAGCTAACTTTTTGGAGTCCACCACAGCTATCCCTCACCTTCCATAGGGGGGCCTATACAATTGGTTTTTATGCCATTAACAGGATAATTATCTAAATCTTTTAGCTGCTCTGTGCACAAGGCAAAAATCAAAGCACACAAACTATGGCTGATATTTCCAAGACTACGGTAACTATGTGTCAAATTCTTTTAGAAGTTCTTTTGACAATCATACTCAGAATGGGTCACTGATACCATAAGCACATCCTTTGCTCTCCTGGAAATTAAAAAAGGGCAAAACTGTGCTTAGGCCCTGCTCTTTATCCATTGACATGACATCCTGAAGAACTTCCATGCCACAGAGGTTTCAGTTCTGGTTCTACACCACTCACAAGTCTAACTCATAGTGACAGAGGTTGAGAAATGTAACCTACTCTTTGTCACAATATTAACTGTAATCTCTCTTCCCAATGCCTGCTACCCTTCCTTAGAAGGCAGGGTAATGTTTAAACAAAAATATGTCAGCATCATAATAATATTTTTTCATAAATGCAAGTGCTTTCTCTCAGTCCCAAGTGAGATGATCCTAGTTTAGCAGCCATTTGGTGAACCAGCAGTTACATTGCTTAGATTACCATTACTCATTGCCTTCACCATCTTTCTTGTTAACTTGTCCTCAAGTAACACCTATTTAAACAAGTGACTTTCCTTTGTGTCCTGAGACCATCTTAATCATTGTGGGGGGAAAAACCCAACCCTCTAAAACCATCTGAAATCATCTGTAACTTGAAAATAAATTCTACTGAGGACCCAAAAATCATTATTTCTTTTTCTCTTGACTTGGTGGCACGATTGATGCATTAAACAAACTCTTCACCTAGAAACCAGTTATCTTGTCCAAAACTTCTTTAACACTAAAAAACCTGCACCATACTACAACCAGTTGTATCTGTTAAGAGCAACAAGACGAGTAATTCCAAGGCTGAAAGCCAGTAAGGGCTTAATCAGTATGTTTTCTACTATTCCTGCAAAGCAATTTAGATGATTCAGACAACACCAGCATTTCTTCAGTGCTGAAAGCAGTGCTATTGTATTGGCTGCACAAATTCTGCAAGAAATTTTGGCACAGGGTTTGCTTTAAACATCCTTTAAAAGGTGACAAGGTTATTCAGTGTTTATTTTGGTTTTTCCATGTATTTCTTGCAATTATAGGAGATGGTTCTTCACACCTTCACAGAACATATCCAATTCTTTGCCTGAAATTCTTTAATATTGTTTTTCATTAGCCAAAAGTACTTTAATAACACCAAGACATATTTTATTTCTAGGAATAATGGCTCACAAACATCAGGTGAGCTTTTCTCTATAGAAGGTACCTTCATTTTAGACAAACTTAATTGTGTAAAAAAAAAAATCAGTGCAATTCCCTCTTTGGTCCTTTCATGTTGCTCCAAAATATTTAGGTGTAACCTGGAAAACACATGATGTCAATGTTTTTCTACCTATGGTTCCTTCTACTGCCGTCTGGAAAATGGGGATGGGGGAAGTACATCCAGTAATAAAACAAGAAAGAACAAATAGAGATTGCTACCTGATGTCTCCTTTTTCTTACTGGCACTGCATTTTTTCCTCCAAGCAGTGAACTAAATACTACAATTTCCAAGTAAACCTGGATACAGTTGTTTACAGCAGAACAGTGTAATGTGCAGTGTCAGCTCTGCAGCTCAGCTCTGACCTTTTTCCACTGCAGTCAGGACATGAAGGTGAAGACTATCTTTAATAATTTTTACTATTAATAAGCATTAAAGATTCTCAGATCCTGGTCTTCCTCCAGAAAGGATAAGAACAGAAGGGTACCTTACTTGTATTCTCTGGTTTAGGCTTCACTTCAGAGATTTTCTAAAGATTATAAAACTAGTTGGCAAAAAACAGGGATGCACTTGCAAATGTATGTGAAATCACTTCTCTCTGCCTTTTTATAGGAATGGTTAATCTGGTGTATTTTCTTGAAAAAGCCTGGTATTCAGGGAGTTTTTTCAATTTACCTCAATAATTTTGGGGGGCCTACATCTTTTCCCACTAAAGTTGTTCAGCACTCAGACCTCTCACTCACAAGTGCAACGAAGAGTGAAATGGTATAATGAAGAAAAAGAAGAAAGGGTGTGTAAAGGCACCATCAGAGGAGAAAAAGGAGCAGAACATGTTTCATTCTAACTGCTGTGACTAACACAAACCACCCAAATCCTGACCCCATTTTTCTGCATTCTATGGACATCAATACATTTTGAACTGGCAAGCACTGCCATTACTCTAAGATAACATGGTAAGACAACTGAACCAATAACATGAAGATGTATTTAAAATATTATACATTTCATTTACATAACCTGTCCAAGATATATTTTCAAAAATACTTTAATTTCATATTTTACATTGAAATATAAAATATGAAAGCCAAAGTGATTTGAATGCTTACTGGGTCCTGCAAAAGCCTCTTGGATTGGGTGTCTGGTTTTCATCCAAGAAGAAACTAAAAAGCTATGTCAATTTGATATTAGGGAAAATAATGTATTCTTGCATTCTTCCTTTTAATACAATGTGAATTTTTATGGCAAAAAAACATAACCAGCAGCTAAATACAAACTCTTTCAGGGATTTTGTGACATTGCAAATATTCTGCTAATCATTTGTTAACAGCAGGCTAATTAATGTTTGAATAAATACCATTTCTAAAAGACCTACTCAGGTAAACATCGTGATTTCTCTCCCATAAATTAGCTACTATTCTCAAGCTCCTGCTGACCTCAGTGTTAACTGAGCATGTGTGGGGTTTGGAGCAAGATCTCCAACAGCACTGGTTGGCAGTGGCTCTGGCAAAAAGTTCTCCTTGCTTGAAATGCTCCTCTGTGAGGCAGCCCAGGGAAAGCCTTTGCCAAAGTCAGGTCTTTCCAGAGGGATGAGAGGCAGAGACTCAGTGCTGCTCACCTGGACTCCTCAGGACCAGACATATTAAAATAATTTCACTGCTGTTGTAAATAGTTATTCATTAACAACCCATCTGAAAGGTTTTTAAATTATTATTGTACACTTTCTTACTGTGTAAGTAAAATTAAATTATTTATTCATAGCATTGCACTTTTATTTTCCAACTCAGCATTTTTCCCTGTGCAGGTATACCTGTTCTCTTTGCAACAGTGTTCATCTTGTACTCATCTCTCATGTAAATCTTAACTGTTCTTGGTTAGCATTTAAATGAGGAGAGGGTATTTGGTTTTAATATAAGGTAAATAAATTAAACATGCAGTGACTTTGCTTGTGACAACAAACAGCCATAAACCTTGATTACGATACACTTAAGCTGGAAATTCAGCTAGTCATGTCTGTGGCAAAACCCCATAGATTTCACCAGAGGCAGCACATCACTCAGGGACCTGTATCTTATATCACAAGGAATTCTGTGAACTTCTACAGTTATTTTTGTTGGACTCATTTCCCTGATTTAACTCCACCAGTGTGACATATAATGAAACAAAGTGGGGAGCTGCATCTCTCTGTCTTTCATAGCAAAACGTGACATTTTGAAAGTAATATACCATGCCCTTAAAAGCTGTATTCTTCTTAATTCTACATACATAAGCCAGGTATGTCTTAAAACTAGTTTTATTGCTGAAATTATTTTACCAAAAATAGTGGATTATAAAAACTTCACATTTGTCCATGCAAAGAGCAAATAACTGAATACTTGCAATAAGTGTTTAAAATGTTGAAATTATTTTAAAATATTTCTCTAATAAGTTTCTGTTTACTTATTTATTGATCATGGATGGCTACTTTCTATTGTGTATTACAAAAGAACATTAGTGCATGTGGGTTTAATCTTACATAGAATATAGGATAAAAGATAGAAAATATACAAATTAATAAAATCATATTCCTATTTCACCTTTTGTTTCTGTAGATGAAAAAATGGTTTGTGCATATTATAAAAAGTAACTGAAATCATGAGGCAAAGTGAAAGAGGGAACATCTACAGCTCTAACAAGGAGGGAGATTTCTCTCTGACCTGTGCAAAATCCTGACATTCTCAGTGAGAGTCCTGTCAGACCATAAAGTGAATCGTCTTTTGGTGAGAGGAAGGAAAATAAAATCTGATCTGGAATACTGTCTATAATGCTGACCATGACCTTTGTTTAAAAAGTTGAACTCCAGCTGGAAAAGTGTCAGAAAGGGCATTAGAATGAGAAGGTGCATGGAGAGCTTAAAAGAGGATAATAAAAGAACTCATCTCACTCTAGCACAAAAAGGCTGAGAGGAAGTGGATGGCACTTTCTAAACATAAGAAGGCAGATGAGCAGCACTGAGTAAGGAAACAATGGTGCCATCAGACCCAATGAAAGCAAACAGAATATGAATAAATTCAAATCAAAAACTAGAGAAGGGCTTTTCAATAATCAAAGTTGTGAGGAAGCCACTTCCAGGGATGCTTTCTACCCTATTCACAGGTACACATCCCCAGGAATTAGTTTGTTGGTTGGCCAAGGCTCTGCACAAATGATGTAGGCTAACCCAAGGGCTCAAGAGCACCAAATTTTCATTCCTACCCCATCCTAGAGCTATTCTTCCTTGTCCTCCTTCCTGCACAGCAGATATTTCCACCCCTCTGACACCAGCTCTATCCCAACTGCCTTATACTACAGGTACAATAACTCATCTGACTCCCTCCAGAAGCATCAAATGCCTTCTCAACACACATCCAGGCACTCTGTAAAGCTGCACAGAGACAGCAAACCTTCCTTTTTATAAAGTCAAGTAGGAGCAGACAGAGTTTATTTGCACAGCTCCGTGCTCACACAGCACCTTGCCAGCTGAGAACAGCTTCACATACTTGTTTTCATTCAAAAACGCTTAGCATCATAGCCCTGCTAGAGGATCATTCCAGGTTAATTCCAACTTCAACCTGAAAAATTTTGTCTGAAAGAGGCTGACAAAGCCACAAGTCCCTTTTGGATTTGGGAGGGTTTGGGCAGTGTGAACAGCAAGTCTTTCACAACTAAACATTACTAAGCAAATTTACTGCATGAAAAACTGCCTCATGCATCTTAATATGTTTCTAAGTGTCTCTGTGCAAAGCTGGATTACAACTTTCTTTGGCCATTCTGTCTCTGTTGAAGGTCATTATTGTTGCTGTTGTCTAATGAAAGTCTGCAGATATAGAAGAGTCCGCAAACACCTCAGAAGCACCAAGGGCAAAAGGTTGAGCGTGCGTAATTAGGAGTCATTGGGTAATATTAAAACAAGGTACAGATACTCTGTTTGCCAGCAAAAACCCAGAGACACCACAATCTGTTATTTTACCAGAAAGTCTCCCAAAAGCTGCTGTGGAAATCCCATCACTGCAAATGTGATACAATGAGAATCACTGTTGGGGAAGGAAATCAGCAAACACCACAGTACATCTTTGCTCATAACCAGACCAAGGCCAGCTGTTCTCCTGCAAAAAAATAGAGCCAAAAGCACCATTCCATACAAGGATGAACTCAATCCTTTGCAAAGGGACATCTATACCAAGACAGAGTAGGAGCCACCATTCTCTTACACAGAAGGTATCAGTGTTCACAAGGCCTTCCCCAAGATATGGGGGACTTTATTTAGTGAATTGGACACATTTCCAGTACTTCAGATGAGTGTCCTAACTAACCCTCTGCTCTTTCCCTCCAAATCCTTTAACAAACAATGAAAATAAAGTGTTAGAATTTGTTTCAATGAAATATGGATTGACTTGTAGCTCAATGTTTTTCCTTTCTAACTCCAAAGTTTGCACTTCCAGGCTCTCCAGACTTTTTCCATACAGTGTTCTATCAGGACAGTTTAGATTATTAATCATTGACTATCTTCTTCCCTCATCTCCTGCTACTAAAAAAAGACTTGCATCTTAAATGTTAATTATGCATTTGCAGACAGCCTAAATGACTCAGGGGACTGAAATCTGACTCAAGCTTTTCATCAGCAGGTCATCAGTTCAAACCTGATTCAGATCAGCAGTGGCTGGAAGCTTCTACAATTCAACAGCTGTTTAGATGACCTACATGGAAATCTATAATATGATATTCAGCTTTGGGTGGAAAAGAATCCACATCTTAAAAATCACACTTAGAACTGACATTAATTGGGATCTGTGTTATGGACCCTGGGAGGACAGCAGGTCTGGAAACTGCACTGTCCTGTCTCTGCAATCTCCTCCACACTAAAGAATGGAAAACCTTGATGATGGAACAAAAAAATGAGGTTGCTTTTTTTTGTTACTCTCATGGCATCTTCTGTTTCTATAGAGAGTCAATTATTTCTAAATGTTTAGTTTCAAAACTGGGGGTCAGCATAATAAGAGGCCTCAGATAATTATTCTGTGCTCAATAAGTGTCTTTGTGTGTGGAGTAAAGGCATTAAGAGATCACCCTTAAGAGACTTCTTCAGAAAAAAAACAAAACCACAGATACACACCACTCAATACATTGAAATTCTTTACCAGGTGATATCAACACTTCAATTTTCCCTATTAATAGGCTTTCTAGAAATTACATTATAAATCTGTACACTTGTTTTAACTGCCACAGTATAATTCAGAGAGGTGTCAAAATACAGAAGTATTAGAAACCTTGTTTTGGTCCTGTGCCAAAATTTCAACACTTGTGCGGATTAGGGGAAAAAAAAGAAATTACAAACCAGACATTTTTTACTAGTCCTAATAGAAACAAACAGCATTCTTTTGTGTTTGAAATTGTGCCCTTTAGCAGTGTGAAGATCCAAACCACAAGTCTGATGGATTTCCTCCACTCCCTGGGGGGAGGGAAGCTTTTCATTGGTCTACAAATGGAAGAGCTCACACCCCGTGAACTGCAGGGGCAGCCAAAGGAGGAGAGAGCTGCTAAGCCAGAAAAGCATTTCACTCTGCTTTAGCAATTCTCAGCTTGACTGAGACTCCTCTAACTCGTGCAGAGGCTGGAGCAACCACAGATTCAGCGGAAAGCCAATATTTTCTTCAAGAGAAGTTCTCATTCCTGGTTTGTGTAGCTCTTATAAGGACTGAGCTCAGAAACTCCAAGGACCTGCATTTATGACTTTGCCTCTCCAAACCACTGTTCTAATGAACAATATTTGGTCCTGGTTTTGTTATACAGAAGTCATGAGCCTGAACACTGTTTCCAGGAGGAAGGCAAAGGCTGACCTGATGTATGCATGGATCCCGGGAGTTAAAGTAACAGGATTTTAAGTAGAATCCCACACTCAGAGTATGGCTCCAGCATACAACAAAATATGCATTTGCAGCCTCTCAGTATATGGGACTGAAGTTTTGCAAAATCATTCTTATTTAGACAGAAACACAGCCCAGACAAATACACTGTTTCCTTCAAAGCTGTTGTTAAGTTTTATATTTTCAAACTACCAGAGGTGCATAGCCTGCCATAAGCATTAACTATCATCAACCTTACTTTTACTTCAACATTGATTGAGATGTATTCTTAATTCTTCTGTTGAAAACTATTAACAATATTGAAGCAAAGGCTAATAAAACCAGCATTGCTGAAAACATACTGAAGACAGTATTGTGCACATCAGTCCTTAAAAATCTGAAGTGGAAAAGACACTTCGTGACCCACAAAATTCAATTTTGTAATGCAAAAAACTCTCCCAGTAATTGCTTAATGAATATAATTCCCCCAATTTTCTCTTACTTCTACCTTGTGCATGGCCAAGCCAGGTGCTGGAAGACATCCCTAATGAGTTCCTGCAGCCCTGACATGAACCCACTGTAGCATCATAGGAATAATTCTGCATTGTCACCTGGGCTTTGAACACAAGAACTACCCTTGAAAACATAGTTGGGCACCAGGTCCCAGATTTCTTGATTTGCAGAAACAAAGACCAGGTTTTTCAGAACCTGGTAGGAAACCAGAGGAAATTAAGCCTTGGAGCTCAGGTACCTTCTTTGAGGAGGCAATTACTTTGCAGAAAGTGCAAGCAAAACACAGCAAACCAAACTGCTTCACCCTTTGTTATCAGAAGTAAATCACTAAAGATAGTGACAGTTAATCATTAGAGTTTTTGCTCTGTTTAATTTTGTTCTTTTCTGAGAAGCTGTCAGTGTGAGGCTACATATATTTAAATACACACAGATCTCATCCACCTTGGCTTTCAAGCCACAGAGAGTTAGGGAAAGTGAAAGATAAACAGTGTTTAGCTTACAGAAGAAAAAAAAAGTGAAAGCATGTCCATGCAAAATAAAAATTCCCATCCTCTAGGTGTTTTGGAACTTCAGTACATAGAATTTTCTCCAGTTAAAAAAAAAATCTAACCAGGGAAAACTGGAAAGTTATGTAGGTCTGTAGATGCACAGCCAACAGGAATCAGTAGAATGGGACACAGGGTACCCCTGGGTGCTCACCCTCCATGCAATGGGCTGGCAAACAACTTAAGGCAATGATGCCAATGCAATGGCACCTTCCCCTGAACAACAGAAATGCTACTCAAGAAGCTCTTCAGTCACACACACTTCACAGAAGGTGGAGTTTATCCCCAGGTACATCTCAGCTGCCTTCAGAGCAGGTCCAAGCAGTCACACTCTGCCTGAATAAACTGTTAAGGCCCTGATCCCTTTGGCACATTGAAGATTAAGAAAAAAGAGGGGTTACATTTTCTGTTAGAAGTTGAAAAGATTTTCCTTCAATAAATTCACAGTTTTAGTGTAGACACTGAGATATCTTGCAAAGTACCACAGCAACAACAGATTATAAAAATGTTTACCAAATTCGTCATTAACTGCAGGGTTGGAGGTTTTGTTGTTGTTGTTGTTCTTAAATCCAGCAAACATCAGCTGGCAGACTGCATGCCTTGGAGCTTCTTCAGAGAAAAGCTCGTCAAGGTTTCATATTTTTAAACTCTGCAAGGCTCTCAGCTATTAGCAGCCAAAATAACAGGAGCCAAAAGGTATCCTTCTATTATTGTCATAAGTTAAAAATGAAAGTATTTGGGTTGGTTAGGCAGAGGATTCACAGCCTGGCAATTAACAAAAACTATCCAATATTATGAGACATGAAACATAAATAGAGTTTAGCTGCTTCATGAAAACTAACTCAAATATAGAAGCCCTCCATGTGAAAACCTGATTTAACACTTGTTCTAGGAGTGCCTGGATGAGCTCGGCATTGAGATAGAAAAAGCAGCAGCACTACAGAGGAAAATAGAGCTTTATGTGCTATTTTAAACAGAATGGGACCTGATTCTTCAGTGTGCTTTTTAAATCAGTAGTATAGACACCATTTGGCCCTTGACACTGGGCTTGGGCCAGATCTTCTATCTGAACTTCTATGTACTTGGTTTCATAGACTGCTCTTAGTTTTATTTATTTTCTCCACCTGCTTTCCACCCTGTATATCTAAGCAATCTTGCATCTCAAATCAATAATCTTGCTTCTAACTTAAATCCCTTTTGATACATTCTTCAAAACTATTTGTTCTTCACAAATCTGTAATGTCTCTGTATGACACAAACCCTATTAATTTTTGACAAATTGTCAGAAATAAACTATGTTCCCAGTGTTTGATCCTTCCCAGCTTTTATCTCCCCAGCAGCTCCTTTTATGCTGACATTGTACCTGTGCAAAAGAATTAACAACAAAAATACTTAATGCTATCTTATTGTGAGCAAAATCTAACATTGTAGAAAAGGAAGTGAATGGTAACAGATATTGAACAACAGAAGCTGTAATACTAACACTGCAGTGATACTTCTCCAGCCTCCTTTTCCCAGTAAAATTTATCTAGACAGCAAAGAGGAAATCTCACTCAGCTGCACCAGAAGCAAATCCACAGAGATTGGTCAAATCACATGGAACTGGGTTTTTTCTATGTTCCCTCTGCTTTCATTTCCCATACTGCAAGCACTTTCATGTAGGAACTGGATATGACTATACCCACAGCACATTTTTCTGTCTCTTAGAATCATTACTTTGATTTGCATATGTTTGCATTTATTTACATTTTAGCAGTGTATGTAAATTACTGATGGGAAGAACAGTGAGACAGTGCCCTGTGAAAGATCAGAGGCAACAGACACACTGACACACAGGAAATTCCACTTAAAAAACCTTTTCTTTTTTTTTTTTACTCTGAATACTGACAAAAGTGAAACAAGTTATCCAGATTGGTCATGGATTCTCCATTACTGGAGCTATTTAAAACGCAGCTGGACTTATCCCTAAGCAAAGTGCTTTGAGAAGGAGGGGCTGGATGTCCCAAGACCCTTTCCAATTCCACCACTCTACAGTGCTACTGGTTTGTGTTTCTCTATTTCTAGGAATAAGTTCATTATACAGCAATTGCTGTGGTTGTAAGAACTTGACATAGATTTAACTACTACAGAAACAGCCTTAGAGAACATAAAGAGTGAAATTGCCTATTTTTCATGGTCTTAAGCCATTATTTGTTCTTAAAGACTTTAGTCATCACATTGCAATACCAGGAGCTTGTCATTGCCACTGGATTACTATGTAGGATCTGCCAATGCCCTTCCCTTACTTCATTTGGATAGAAGTCAATCTGGCATGGTGGGACCAAAGCTGGGATCCAGAGTAGCAACTCTGCCAGCACTGGTGTCCTCTTGGATTCGTATTTGTGGTAAGAGAAGAAATTGAACCTTCTTTGGTGTCCCATCCTGAACAGCCAAGGGGAACAAGCACTTGGATTAGAGCTTATCTCAGCACCCTTTGTCTCAGGTGGGTCTGGATTTAGTAAATCAAATGGGCATGAGAGCAGTTATTGGTATAAGAGACTTGTCTGTATAATCAATGTTTTATCTCTGTCACATCAAAAAAGTCATTAGCAGCTTCTACATGTACACAAAGTAATTAAATTCCATACCAAGAGGCACTGAAAACTCAGACCTGGGAATACTTGTTCTGGACTTCAACTAGACCTTCAATATTATTTTTTTTTAAATTTTATTCAAATACTTCATGTTTTACCTATCAAAAGATCTGAGATACCTGGTCTTTCTCTTCAGTGTGCTTATTATTAACCAAGCAATCCAAATGTGCCAGTATACAGGTTGGATGATCTAAATTACCTTTCTATTCAAGTCCACTGAAAATCAAAGAAATGTCATTAAAACATTAGCCATTCACTTACTACACTGGGATGAGTTCCTGACTGGGAACAAAGATAGCAGATGTTTCTGTTTCTGCCACTGCCAACTTTGATAGAATCCCTTGGGCTACAACTAATACACTTTAATCTTCTACCTGCACATATAGCATAGAGCCCATATGCCTCAATAATAGTCTGGCTACAACGTGGGATCCCAGTGATGATCAATCCTGCATCTGTGCTGATAATGCTAAATGCTTTTTTGGGACCATGCTCATGATTTGCAACCATCTTTGTTATCTGAAGTCTGCCTTTGCTTTTGCTGCTGCTGTTACAGGGGTTTGCTGCTGATCTCAACTCTGCTCTACACATTAACAGGCCTCTTGCTTGTGCAGCTTTTGGTCTGACTCCAGGAGGTGATTTCTGGAGGCAGGGGCAAGGGGAAGAACAACAATCAGTAGTACAGATGTTTTTCTCTAGGTAAGACTGCCTATTTGGAGCAAGAAGGTCTACATTCTAGATTATTACACATTTGATTTTCCATGTGCTTTTACATGTCATTGGAATGTATTTTTGTGTATCTAAATCGAATTAATCAACCTTTTTCCTTAAATTCAACTGAAAAAAACCCACCCAAACAACAAAGCAGAGGCAATAATCTAAAATAACTTCCAAAACTAAAATATCTTGATTGACTTTCAGAGCTATTTGGCTATTTTCAGACTGGTGCTGAAGACTATGCTTTTTGTTTCCCTGAGGGATTGCTTTCTGACAAACATTCTCTCTGAGCTGCAGAGCATTCCTGCCTTCTCTCCCATCTCTTTTCTCCAGAGTGACCTAAAATCCATAGCAGATGACAAGGAAAAGTTTTGCAGAGAACACAGTGCTAATAGAGCAGGCTGATAAACTTTGATCATCCATTTAAATGGAGCACCAAGGAACAAAGACATGGCTACTTCTCAAGACAAAGCAATTTTTCAAGAGTGAATTCCAAGCAGGTGGTAACTAAGCAACAGCTCACCTGTACAGGGACTTTGATCACTTGACAAAGCAGATCAGAGCAACACAAGGGAAAGAGGACTAGATAATACAACAAAAAAGAGCCTTTTCTTGGCCTATCAGAAAGGAAGATGGAAAATAGGCAGAGATGTTGCAAAAAAGTAGTCTGATGGTCTGGAGAAGAGAGCAAGTGAAGAAAGGAGCCCATGAACGTTTTAGTAACTGTGCTTTATACTTTGAAGAGCTTCTTTTACTTCAATAGCTCCGTTGCTTCACCCAGCATTGACAAAAATACTTGGGGAAGTAAAGAACAGTGCCTCTTCCATCTCCAGGCTTGAAAGACAACAATTTTTGGTCCCTGGCCTACACATTACCTGGGGGAAAGAGACCTTGGCCATTCAGGGAGAAAAAGATGGATGCACAGAACTTCAAAGGAGCTGCATGGCCAAGTGGCAGCAAAGCTGGGGAGAAAGCTGGTGAAGCCCAGGGTGAAGTCTGCTTTGGGACCCAGTGACATGGGACACAGATTGCAGGTATGGAACTGACTCAGAGAGCACAAAAAAAATATTATTAAATTAGATACAGAAATTGATTAATAGGAAATGAAAGGTATAGTGCAAAAATAACATCCATAGTAGTCTGTCAAAAACACTGGAGATGGGCAATAACAAACAGATGGGAAGAGCAAAAAACAACATAATCATTTCAAATACCTTACGATTCCATTGATTATAAAGCTCAGCTTTACCTCTCAAGGCTGGCAATAATGTCCCTCATCATTATTACTCCTCTATCTGTATGTTGCAGAACTGTTCTGATGCCATCTCCCATATGAATTAAAAATGCCTTTGTCTTCAAAGGGAGTTGAACATTGGGCAGGAGGAGCAGATTAGAGACTGGATTTGTAAGTATTTATTTTTGTTGGGATAACCTGGACTGACCTCACAGACAGGAGATGAATGAGGTCAATAGTCAGAGTGGTACTTTTTTTGTGGGGAGCCCTGGTATCTTTTCTAGTGCTTAAAGTCTCTACACTCCTGAGGGAAAAGAGAGTAGAACATTTTAATTAAAAATGAACATCCATAAAACTTTATAAGCCATTTTTGCAATTTCATTATTCCAGCTAAAGGAGATTCTAAAATATTATTAACATCCCTTAAAATATTTATTAAGGGAAACTTAAATTAGCTGTCTCTGTCCCACACTATTGTAATGATTCCATTTCTTTGGTATATCCAAGGTAAGGTCTAAAATAATATTAGAGTAACAGCAAGAGCATTGATGATGCAACTGAGTTTTAGAGGTACTGATTAGGAGTTTATTTTCAATAATTGGTAATTATTAAGGTACAGAAATTCTCCTTATTAAGTGCAGAGTCCACTTGAGATCCTGAGTTGCTGCTTTTTCTCTGCAAGAACAGCTGCAAATGACAATGACACAGCATAAAATGTCATATGTGTGGTGAGTACAATTAAAGATCTTCTCTCTGCATTTGTTTGAAGACTGACAGCTCAGCCAACAGGGCAGCCAAGTTTATGCAGCTCTCTGTAAGCTCATTGACAGTTTTCCCTGAGAAACTCTCTTCCTGGCTCTCTTCATCAGGTAAAACCCTGAAGGTTTGTCAGGCAGCTCTTTCAAGAGCAAACAGAATGAGGAGCCCCACCACGAGCAGCTATGAAGTCTCATTAAAAAAAGTCTTTCACACTCTGTTGTCCTTGTTCTGTATTATAATGATGGTTTGCCATAAAGTGCAAAGAAATGTTATTCTAATGAACAGAGGAGAGCCACTGCTACACTGAGGCATGATTAATGAGCTGAAGTGGTTCATGAAGTCATTTGGCATGTCTGGCTGGTGACCTTTGAATTTGAAGAATTGCATGTAAAGTATAATAGGAGAAATTATTTGGTTAGCATACAACATATTCATGGCTTAACAAAGGCATTTGGAATGGGTTACAGTGCAGTAGAAAAGGCAATCCTGACACAAGAAGTGAGATTACTTCTTCCTCCTCTCTCTTTTTTCATACTGCTTGGATTCAAACGCAATTGAGGGCCCAGTTCTGTGTCATGAGCTCATTCATGGCTATGAGCACTTGCTCCTAAGCCATCATCTGACAGAATTCCCTTCCTTTGGCAAAGCCAGGGAAACCAGAGAGCACACAACAGTTTAGGATCCTATCTAGTTTGCCAGATGACATGGAAGAAAAATAAGAAAATTAGATTTTTTCTTTAGAAGACTAAACTGACATGTTTAGATCATTTCAGAGGGCCCTTGTGTTCCAGAGCTCCACCCCACGTGCCCATGACCCACAGCCAGCAGCCCCTTTCCTTTGTGCAGGCTGGGCTCAGTAGAGGCCATGGTCAAACTGACATGAGTCGTATAGAAAGCACTGGAATTGCTTCTTACTGTGTCCAGACAAAGTTCTGACTGTCCCAGTTTCACAGGATATCTGAGAACCATAACCCTCAGAGGTTTTCTCAAAGCCAACAGGAGCACAAAGCTAACTTTCTGCTTGGCTACTTTCATACATACCACATTGGGGCTGCTGATGGGGGGCTCAGGAGCCTTTGTTAGTGCTCCAGAAATCCTCCTGCCTGCTGACGACTCCTTCCAGCCCTGCTTCTCAGCACCTGAGACACACACACTGGCTATGGAAAGCATAATGAAGTACAATCTATACCCTGGTGAGGCTCCAAAGTGCTCCCAGCCATGAGCAAGGTGCCAGCTGGCACCAGGAACACCCCTTCCCTCACAACAGAGTGACAGGCCCACCTACTTACACTGAGAAGACCTACAGTGCTGTTTACTGTACAGTTTGGAATACAGAGGAATGGAACAAAGCTGATGGTGGGCAGGACGTGAAGGATACAGCAAGAAGGGATTGATCAGGTACTTTGCTCAAACTGTAGTGATCAAAATGACAAATGATCAAAGGCAGCAAAGGACACTACATGTGGTACCACAGGAATTCAGCTGTTCTCTCACACACTGCTGCTTCCAGTGTGAGGTAAAAAGGGAAATTCTACCTGCTCTGGCAACTGCAAGAAGTAAGGAGAGGACAGAAGCTAAAAATACTGTTAGCCTAGTTTGAAAGTAAAATACTGCCCTAAGACTGTACTTGGAGAGGAACTAAGCACCTTTGTTGGTGTTTTCTGATTCTACTGCATTTTCACTCATCAATAAGAAAGAAAAGTTAACTGGACTCAAACCTGAGAACTCAGCTGAGAATTGTTCCTCTATTCCAACGTCTTCTGGTAAAGAGATCCCATTGACTGGGTGAGCTTGCATTGCACAAAATGGTTTGGGCATGGAATGAAAGGTATTTAGGACTTTTCAGTCTCAAAGACAGACAGAATAGTCAAATAACAGGAAGTGAAAAGATTAAAGAAAAGATTAAAGAAAGTTTCTCCATACTTTTTAGACTTCCACTCAGAATAGACTAAGTTATAATAGTAATAGCTTGTACTTTCCTTCTTCTTTTGTTGTGCACAAATGGACAGACAAGAGGAAATCCTATTTCTTCCCCTTTCTCTGCAACAATAATGACAAATTCTGGCAATCAAATCTTTAAAGTTTTCATCTACTTTTGCTCAACTTTGGATTATAGAGCTTCCTTTGAACTACTGCTCCCATTAGTGCCACACTATCATGGAAACTTTAAACTGGCATAAGACTGTTCCCACAGAAAGAAGCACTTTCTGTCCCTCCCCTCTCTAGCCTCAACCTGTGCTTCCTTTCCTTCTTTTGTGAGAGGGTATTTGCAAGGTTAAATGGTGAACCAGACCAGAAAACTTAAAGTGTATTAAAACTAATTCAGTTCTATTTTGCCAGGATAATTTTAAGTGAATTTGCCCCCCTTTGTTGTCCATTCCTGTGCCAGTATAAACACATGAAGGAGGGCAGGAATGACCTGCTGGGGTCAGGGCAGGTGGGACCCACTTACTGAAGGAGTGGGGTTGGCTTAAACTGACTCAAAGTGATGGCTAATCCATGACCTCTGACACAGCTGTGGCCATACCAGATATTCCAACATCAACCCAATAAGATATTCCATTATAAATTCTGACAAGGGTGACATCCTCATACAGAAAACTTCAAATTTTTAATTGTTTTGTATTTCCTGATGAAGGAAGTGACATGAAAACTTTTTCAGCAGTCATCACCAGGAAGTACTTTCAACACATGAAGTCCATCTGCACGTGTTTTAAGCCACTTATGGTGTCAGAGAAACTGGACTGTGCTGTGAAAAGAAGTAAAAATACTTATTTTGCAGAGAGCCCTTCTGTGGTTGCCAGGCTGACTCTCAGCAGACTGAGCAATGATCCAGCACAGAGAGGCAGCATGATCAGCCCAAGGTGCCAGTATGACAGCTGTAAATTCTGAGAATTCACTTGTGGGACAATACAACAGGGATTTTTTTTTTCTTTCCATGGTATGGAATAGTACAGTTTAAATTGTCTAATGAGAGCAGCAGAAGAGCTAAGTGGGATTTGATATTTTGCCTAATGAGGTGTGCAGAAAATTGCTAATGGATTTAATCAGCATAAATTTCTTTTAGCTTACATATTCCCATGTACCCCCACACATTCACTCAAACTCAGTTGCTAATGATGAATTTCAATTATTCCCACATCAGAATTAAGAATATTTAATGAATTATAACGTATAGTTAATGATCACATTCATAACTCGGACCTTGTTTATACTGAGGCTGGATGGGGGCGAAGACGTAGCTCCATGTCACAGCTACCCCAAAGTTAGAGTGACAAGCACAGAGCAAGTGCAGGCACCTGAAAATGAGGTTTGTGACAATGGCATAAACACTGCTAAGTAACCAAGGTTTGTGCTTCCAAGGAAAGATGAATTTTCTGGAGGTGCAAAGCACCTTTAAAAAATAATTCCTTTTCCTCCAGAACTACATATAAATAGAATCAGAGCCAAGCACTGACAAACACTTAGTAAATCTGGGAAAAAAACGTGATTCATTGGTTAGCAAGAAGAATTCATTCTACTGCTGGTTCACTGAATTTTCCACAGAATGGAGGGAAAGCAAGAAGCAAGAAATACTTTCCTGAGCAAAGGAAACACATGCAGTGCATGAAATAGCATTACATGAGTTTTCCTTCTGGGGTGAAAAAAGGCAAAGGAACATATCAGGAGCACAGCTGGCTGTATGAGCACAAACCTATTCTTGGAAGGGCATGAAACTGTACACTTCTCTCTCAAGCCTCCCAAGTCTCTTCCCAGTGGCAATAATAATGAAGTTGTTTTTGAAGTACAGCAAATCCTCCTGCATTGTGCAATTTTCCCATTATCCCAGTCAGAAAGCATCTCTCATGTCTTTCACACAGTACTTTCAAAATAGAATTAACTCCTTTAGAATTGCATTACTATGTGCATAAAATTAAATATTTTATTTCACCTTGATTGTGTTGCCAAGAGGTTTGCCAACAATTAAAATAATGCTGGGTTTTAAAGACTGTCTCTTTCTATGAGTAAAGGAGATGTGAACTAAGCAGTTTAAAATGGGGCAGCTTTAGAGTAGTTACTTTAGGGATCAATGCCAATGGTGGTAGGGTAGAACTAGATGATCTTTAAGGGCCCTTTCAAGCCAAGCCATTCTATGAGTCTATTAATTTGGCCCGTTCTTGACCAGTTAAATCCTGATCTGTATCTGTAACTCCTTTTCATCTTTCGTGAAAGCCGTTTTTTGTTTTGATGGTAGTCAGCAAGCACATCTAAAACAAAACAACTGGCAAGGCATCTCTGAATTGTTTGTTGAACCATATGGCCTTTGAAAGGTGAGGGGAAGGAAGGAGAGTGAAAGGAAATTAAAACAAGTGTGCTCCAGTGAGCTGGTACAGGTTTCAGCAAGGTCTGTCCCAGTGCTACCTCTGGATATCCTCATGGGGATGAGCCACAAAAACACAAGTACAACAGTGAAGAGATAGGTAGAAAATGGACAAAAACACAGGTAGAGACTCTTTAAACAGATGAATACAGCTACAGATTTCAGAATAAAACATTTTTGGACTTGCTGAATGCAACCATTCAATATAACTTACAAAGATTTGTAGTCATTAGTTACATATCATCCTGAAATCTCTTTTAGAGCCTATTGTTACCTGCACTATGTCTTTTACCTCTTCTTCCCTATAAAATTATATGTCAAATTTACTGAAATTTATTGTATAGCTTGCTTGTCAAGAAACATAGCCCAGAAATGCTTTATGATGACAAATAGCTACATTAAATATAATACCAGATCACAACATTTGTCCCTGAGGCTTATTTCCTAAAAACCCTAGTCTATTAGTATTCCCATGATTCAATACCATGCAGTATTTTTATTTACACTTAGATTGTATAATCTAGTGTGCCTAAGAAAATTATTTTAGATAGCAACTAAGACAATAAGAACAGACCCAACCAGTTATATTCTGCACCCAGAAACAATTACATCTCAGCTGACAAGAAGAACTTCTCTGAGCTACCTATTATCTATTCAGGTGACTGAAATAACAAGACCATCTGGCTACTTGCAATAAAGGTGACAGTCATCACCTCTGCTGCCCCTGGTCTGGGCAGACACGAGCATGGAGGTTTGATATTCCAGATATTTCAGGCTTGCAAAGCTGAACAGTTGCAGCCTTCTTACTGTACATGAGCAGGGGACAGTTTATTCCTGTCTTTAACCAGCACATTTCAGACCTCTAGTTACACAAATGCCCTTCATCAATGAAATCATTACATAATAAAGAAGGACAAGGATCTCAAATGAAATACAAATTCAGAGTGACTCTGCAGACACTTATTTTGAAGGCATAAGTCACCTTCAAAGCTGGAGGCACGTGGAGAAAAGACTTTCTTTCTTTTACCGAACAACCTGCTGTACTCATGCTGTACTTTGAATATAGACACGTTCAAAATTCAGCCCAAATTCCCCTGCATGTCTGCGTTGTGGCAAGCTTCAGGCAGCTGTAGGCAGGTGAGGTTAGAGTACATTCCCTCAGCATGGGCTCAAGCAGACCACAGCTGGCAGTGCAGGAGCACAAGGAAACTACACCTCACACGTCACCACCACGGACTGTATTTCACATTCTTTCCTCAACACCACATTTGACATTGGAGAAGCAGCCATGGGTCATTCCTGCAACAGCTTTAGTGCTGTCCATCATCACGAGAGACAGATCAGATCTGTGCCAACCTACAGACACACCAAGGGTGGCATATGGAGGAAACTGGATCAGGGATTACAGTTAGCTTTAACCCACTCCCATCTCGGGCACCAAGTCAAGGGAATTCCCACATGAAGGAGCAGCCAGGCGTGTTCCTGTTTGCTCCTGGAACTGACAGGCACATTTAGAAGGTGGCAAGGAAAATGGGGTATGCTTCAAAGCCGCCTTGGGAAGGCTTCTTTGGGCTTTTACAGCTCCAGCAGCGAAACAAATGTGCTTGTTCAAAGGCAATGTAAGTTACCACCTGCCAATGCCAAAGGAGTCCAGTCACACAGACAGCAATAATTACATACACCGTGTGCTTCCTGCCATTCCTAGTGCAATAGCAGCACATGAGATGATGTTTATAATGACCAGGCATTTAAAATAGCTATTTGCATGTAGGGAACATTCCAAACATGAACTTTTGCTGTCTTCTGATACTTCTTGAAACTCCTCCCTCACACAGTTGCAGGTAGTAAGCTACAAGCAACAATTCTGTTTTGCATTCCCTGACCATCCCCTGCTTCTTGCTGCTCCCCAAGCTCAGCCTTAATTTAAACCATTAAATACATTTTAAAATAAATTATCAGAAAAATCTCTCAAAAATATGTGAAAAAAATACTCATTTGAATGACCTGTGGGCAAATTCTTCTGGAGTTGAGTTCTGTTATACCGTTTCAGCATCAAACAATGTGAAAAACTGAGCCTGTAAGTTTTATCACTTTTATGCACAAAAGCCCCAAACCCCTGGATTAGATTGCACTAGTGACAAAAATCACTAGTGTGCTTATACGTTACTTCAGTCCTTAGTATGAGAAGACTTGGCCTCAGTGGAGTTCCCATGTACCTTCTCAGTACAGTCCTAGTCCTACAGACAGGTCAAAGTTCCAGTGAGAAAAAGATCTCGTATTCTTTTTTGCTTCTGGAACTCTAAAGAAACATTTTTCCCTTTCATGTTCCAGTAAGTGCATTAATAATTAATCTATTCATATTGCCCTGTGATAATATGAAACAAAGTGCTGTGAGATTTTTGACAGTGGATTACACACAGAGTATTTTGGGGAAGGTGATACAAGTATATTTCATTAATTTATATGGATTCCCCAGTCCATATTTCAAATGTAAAGTAACACATGACAACTGCTTTCTGGTTTGCATAGCCCAGGACATTTCTAGCAAATATTTACATGGCTGATTTGAAATAAACCATATAGCAGCTTCGTCTCAGCTTGTAAAAGCAATTCTTTCATAAGTGCTGTTAAATACACTGTTGTTTAAAAAGAAAACAAATTGTTTATAAGGAAAAGTTCTTAGGAACTATATTTGCAAATGCTTTCTTTATGCTATGCAATATTAATATGTTTTTCTATCTAATAGGCAGGTAATGCAGGTTTGATAACAAATACATTCTAATTAGGAGCTACATTTGTGAGCCTGACAATTCCCACTGAAATCACAAGAATTTGATGACTACAGAAACTTAAACCCCCTGGATTCTAAATCATTAATTTTAACTAGTTATAAAAGGGGCCAAGGCATAACTGATATCTAGCTGAAGGGATAGTGTGAAGAATTTGTTAAAATAGTGTTTTATGTCCTCTTAATTTTATGTATTAAATGCCACTCTAGGAGGTTTGGGAGTTTAGCTGTACCAACTGGTTTTCATTGAATTAGAAGAGAATCCTCTCATGGCAGCAGGAATGTAAATCAAAAGGAGGAAATACCTTACTTTTAATTCTTCGAGTAAGGTGCTGTCACAATAAATTACAGGGGAAAACCCTGGAGCTGTGACTTTTTTTTTTTTTAAGCACCTAAGAACTTCAGAAAGAAGCCAACTAGGTCATAACTCACCACAACACAGCACATCAGTGTTGGGCAATTTATATGCAAGTAGGTTAAGTGATTCCATATATTCAGCAGCTTCTCTACTGACCATGTACAATGATTTCCAGGTGCCTACACTGGAATAATTCCACAGTAACAACATTTATATCCAGAATATCCAGAAAGAGTACATGGAAACACCTATTGCACTTCTCATGAACAAACAAGGAGTTACATTTTGTGGTGTTTGAGAATAAATACTTGACCTAAAGACTGACATAACACCAGGGCATGGCTGGGGACACCACAGGCCAAGTGCAGCAAACTTATTGGAAATTTTTATTAAATTCCTCCATTGGCCTATCAGTTATGTCACAGCAGGTTGTGTCATTCAGATTTCATTGTATCACATCATGCCTGTCAAATTATAATGGTACCTGACTGGCAAAACTCAATCTGGTATAAAATTTGATTGTACCTTTCCTGTTTGGGGGTTTTGAAAAGCACAGCAGATTATATGTCCTTTAAAGCATTGCAACTTTCACCACATACTTGTTGTCAACTTGCTGTTCAGCCAAAAAAAGAATATTCACAAGTGAATGGCACATGCCACGTAAATGTGCAGTAAATTGAGACAAGTAAAATGTAAAGCCCAGGTAACAGATGAGCTGGCTACCTGTGTTTGTAAGGGTGATTGAGTGTTAAAATGATTGAAATAAGATACTGAATGTTGCCAGTTCTACAACTCAAGCACTAAAGCAACAGGACAGACATCACAGGTTCCCTGAGACACACAGCACAGCCACGGAAGCCACAGCATCACACAGATGCATCTATATATTCTAACAGTACTGCTTCATATTTAAGTTACTAATAATTTAAAAAAAGTGTCCCTACTTATCATTTTATTTTATTTGTATTTTTATGCATTAAACAGAAACATTGAGGTCCACGGGAGCACAGCCATATTGACTGAACAGGACCTGAGTCTGCCTTACTTTGGTCTTACTTTCAGGGCAGTTAGGCCCTGTGTCCTCTCACACTGCTAAAATAAAAGCTTTCAGCATGGCTCAGATGGGATTTAAAAACAAAATAAAAATAAATAAATAAATAAATAACAACCAAAACCCCCAACCAAATATTTTCTAATTTGTAAAGTTTGCTTTCTTAAAAAAAAAAAAATGTAGTGCACAAGCTGTCATTGAAAGGGACTGAAATCAGCTAGTGATCTGTTCTAGTGCTGGGGTGGTTCACATGTTGGAATCATCCAAACCACAAAAGGTTCTCTGCTTCAAAATTTTTTTGCCATCAAAATGTCTAGGTTTGCCAGGTATGCCTTTTTGAGCAACCTGAAGAGACTATACAAAAATGGCAATTTTGATATCACTTTCTAATTGGTGTGTCCTCAAATGTGGGACATTTGCAGAGTGGTTTGAACCTCTGATTCTTCCCTTGGCTGTTGTGGATGTTCTTGGTTTGAGAAGAACAACTTGCCGCCTGTCCAAGCCTCACACAGAGGAATGGACACACATTTTGTGAGTCACTGAGTAAACGCCACGGTTCTCAGTTAAAGTTCACCACTGGACTCTAACAAAAATAGTGAGCATATTCCAAAGAGCAGCCTCATCATGGTGGAAACTGTAGCTGTCTCTTAAGACCAGCAAGTAATTAACGTCTTCAAAATTAAAAACATCTTAAAAACACTAGAAGATAAAGCAAGTAAGTGAACACCTATTATGCAGCACGTTAAAAGAATCAGATTCACCCCTGTCCTTTCCTCTAAAGGTCCAAAATACATAAAACAAAACAGCAGTGTAATCTAGTCCCAACCTACATTTGTGCAAGCAACAGTCATTTAATTTACTCTTATAAAAGGTTACTTTTCTGTATTTTGCTCCATTTGTAGCTGTTGTGCCATTATACAAGACAAACACATGTCTCCAAAATTATCTAATTGACAATGAGAACTAAGGTTTTTTTAGAAGTGGCTCTCATGATATTGCCACATTGGCAAACAGGAAAATACGCAATAGATCTACCCATGAGCTGAAAATAAATGCTTGAGGAAAAAAATTAAATGGTGAGTCTCTTTCAATTTGGGACTGTCCTTGTCACAACATGATGAAGAAAGTGAACAATATTCCTTTTTCTGTCTTTAAATGTCTTGCTGCTAGGAATACTTTCCCACTGTTTCTATCACTGAATAATATTTTAGGTTATAGGTAGAGCAAATGAAGGAACCTACTTTAAGAATAAAATATTGGCCAGTAGGAGTAAATGTGACTTATTCTGATAAAGAAAAAATTAATTTTTAAGTATTCAGATTGAATTACAGGTAATCTTATATTCAAATTATGTCTCTTAGTACTTACAAATACCTGATTAAGCTCTGATTCACAACACTTGTTCTTCCTCCTTAAACTCAGACATCTACTTCATTTACATGTAATATTTTAAATGCATTTATTTAATACAATGCCTACCTCTGTACTACAAATTGCTTTTGCTAGTCGTGAATTCTAATGCTGATTTTTTTTTATTCTGCTTTGAAATATCCAACCACTCTTGTCTTTCTTTTCTCTCAGGCTTTGATATATTGGAATCGTTTCCCCAGGCAGCAATCAGTGTTGATAAAAGAGCTTGAAACTCAATTCACAAACACACAGTATATTTGTGGGCAAGAGAACTAGTACTTATTTCCACTGTGTATCAAAGCAACCTGGGAATACTTCTTCCCACAGAACTGAGTTCACACAGCAAGGAAGACATACTCTGGATTTTAAAAGTGGTGCTGACTTACAGCCTTTAGGGGTTCATTTTACTGCTGGAGACAAAGTTCTATATATGCAGCTAAAAGCAACACAGCACCTTCAGTCACAGAAGGAGTTGATGGTGTGGCACCTCCATGGTGGTCCTTTTGCTTTTCCTTGCTGTTTCCTCCCTCCTACATTTGTCCAGCATTTCCTGCTCCTCTTCTCACAGGTGCCACCAGCATCACTGAGGGCTCAGCTGTGCCCTGTGCTGGAGCAGCTGCAGAATCACCTGGAGGTGTCCCTGTGCCACATGGGATGCTCCTCAGAGACCGCCACAGCCAACACATGGGCAGGACAGCCAGGACTTCGTGGACCCTCAGGATCAGTTTGTATCAGGCATTTACCTCTGTTCTATCTGCCATCACTGTGACATCAGCCAAGACAAGCCACAGAATCCCTCCTTCCTTGCACAAATAACAGAAAAACCAAACCACCTCACCCAAAATACAATGTTAACTAACTGTGGGAGGAGCTGTTGTACCCTGGTGCATCAGTGTTCTGTATTTCAGCTGCATTTCACCTGCGCTGCAAACCAATTTGTGTAACCTACAGCCTTCCAAAATAACAGATGAAAACAGGAACACATTAAATTACAGAATTTTGCTGGGTTTTTTTCCAAGAAACTTCTAGGCTGCACACGACAGAAGGCAGACTATCAGTCAGACTAAAAAGATGGGTAAAATAGCAGATAGGGCAAAAATCTTCAGGAGTGTCAGAGCCCAATTTTCCCATGTTTTTACCAATGGCAAGTCTTTCCAGTCACTTCCAGGAAGATAAAAGCATAAGACAACATTGCAAGGGGATGGACATCTGTTCTCTGCTCTGCTTTCTTTTTAAACTACAGGTACAGTTTCAATGTATGAAAATTACATAGAACTGGTAAACTTTGAGAGAGTCACCAGCACAATCCCAAGCTGCACCACAGTGCTCCCAGGTATAAGATTCATTCTGTGTCTGTGTCTCCCAGCACAGACATTTCCCATCCTGGGAGATGAGGTCAACATTCCTAAGAGGCAGGTAAATGCCAGTGGAACCTTTCCCAGGCACGTCAGGCTGGAACACACACCAAGAGCAATCACACTTATAAACCTCACTCAATTACAGGCTTTTCAGCTCAGGAGGAAAAACATGCCTGCCCTAAAGAAATGCATTTGGGCTTTCTTATTTCTGAGTGCTGAAAGAATTATGTCAGCCATCCATTATTGATCTCCTGAGGAAAGAAAGCATGAGACAAAGCAGCTCTGAAGATACTAACACAACAGTGTGATGCTGACTTGCCACCTTCATTTCGTGGTATCTTCACTTAAAAGATAAAGTTAATCATTTAGGAGTCCAGAAATGTGCAACCAAAAGATGTCTTCTGAACAGCAATTAGTATTAGTTTTTAACTTAATTACCACTTTCAGACCACTGGCCATTAAAAAGTAAATGCCTTTACATGAAATATTGCACAGTTAATATGAAAACTTCTTCCCCTCAACCACTGAATAAAAATGTGCAGCATATTTGCTACAAATAGGAAGCCAGTACATTCAATATCAGTAAGTCCTTTATTTTTTTTTTCTAAGACACATTATCACCCTTTAAAAATTGCCTAATCAAATTCAGAAGTCTTAAGCTCTCAAAAATAACAACAAAACATTTTCTTGACTTTTTGGGAATGTTGTGCAAGTACTTTCTTCACAGTAACTTCTTTCCACGAATCATTATAATTTTTACACTCTGTAATAAAAGCATTCAGGGCATCTCTGAAAAGAACTTTAGGTCCATTTAACTTTCTGCGCAGAACTAGTGACTGAGGCGAGATGGCCCAGGCTCACAGCCCTTCTGCAGCCCCCTGGGACACAAACACTGAGCTGCACAAGATGACTAAGCACGGAAAGGGACATTAAAGCATTTCTAGGAAATCATTAGTACAACTTTCTTGCCTATTTGTAGGCGTTATTACATCACACTTACCTGGAATCCTCTCCTCCCTGTCCTTCCAGCTTTTACTTAACTTTTGCTTCTGTTAAATAAAACTTATTTCTTATCCCAGAAGATATCTCATACCAGAAAATAAATTAATGTCTTTCCACTAATTACCAACACCTCCGAAATCTCTGGAGAAATTTCACACAGCAATTAGCAACCTTCTGGGTGAGTGTGCCATATGAGAAGATTAGTGGAGTGCTGCCTCCAAGCCCGCTTCAAATACCTGGTTTAATCTGCTGAGTCATCCCCTTGATGGGCTTCACCTGCAAATCAGAAGCCCAAATGCACATCACCTGGGCCCTTCTGGGGCTGGGTGTGGTGTGTTCATCAGCCATTGACTTAACAAGCTGCAGGGGGGATTTTGAGGGCAGGGGTGTCATAAGTGTTGTCCCTTTTTGGTAAACTCTCAGATTCAAAATACTAGGATTTTTAAATTTTTTTAAAAGGTAAGATTTGTTGTCACATATGGGATAGACGGGGTTACACCCAGCAATGATTACTGGCGACATCTTTTTCACTTTTTCAAGGGAAGTGACTACCAGTGTGCTTGTAAAATTTAGTAAGTTAGAGTAAGGTCAATACAGCACGTTCTCCTGACAGAGATTTTTGGAATATGTCAGCAAAATAGAACAGAAAATTAAATTACTATTTATGAACAAGTAGCAAAATGTGTACACTGGCAACCTTTTAACTGAATTCTGTCCTCCCCAATACATAATCTTTTTTTTCCATGGCAAATTTTCCTCAAAAATGTATACTCTGTTTGTCTTAGAGTTCAGTAATTATGGGGAGGTTGTTTGCTCTTTTTTTTTCACTTGTTTCTGAGCTTTGAAAGAAAAATAAAGGGTAAAAAACTTTCTACCAAGGAAGATATAGTCTAGATATATTAGCTTTAAATAAGCTCAATTTTGAATAGACTATTTTTCAGCAGCATGAAAGAAATAATATTCAGCAAGAGAGTTATATTGCAGAATAACTATCTATGAGAAAATTTTGCCGTATGTTTTTTAAAAACATGTAGTTAATGCTTTACCTGGAAGCTCTGTGGGGCCTACCAACAGAGTCAGGCACCAGCACTTGTGGCTGAGGAAAGGGAGATTCTACTTTAAAAGCTGGAGTGAGGGAGGGAATCTCATTGCTGAAAACCTTCCTATCTCTGATCAGAGTGGATCCCACCTGAACATAAAAGATGAACATTTTAGAGAATCAGACTCTGGCACAGGAGGATGACCAGAATTTTTCAGTATAAAGTGATGGCAGACTTTAGGTGTGTCACTGCAGGGATGAGGGGACAGGGGGCCTTTCCTCTCAGTCAGAGCCAGCTTGGGCCCCTTGATGCAGCTGAGCTCGCCCAAGGGAGTCCCTGGCACCCAGAGCAGTGCCAGGGCTCACCTGTGCCACTTGCAGGTGTCTCTTGGATCCCTTCAGCCCCCTAAGGTGGGCAATGCTGAGCTGAGCTCTTCTTACAGGCACCAAAGTGCAGAATTTGCAGAGAGGTGACTTGCCTCACGTCAGAAGTGCAACTATTCCTGAGACAGAAGTTTCTATAAGGGAGCAGGTTATTCCTGCACACACAAAAAAGGCATTTGGGAGTAGTGAGACAGTGCATGTGAGCAATATCTTCTTTTACTTGATCAGCCCATGAAGCTGGTTCAAGCCTATTAGGCTGGGAAAGCCCCCCTTAACCACCTTCCTCCAATCCATTTATAAAATTCTCCTTTGCTGTCACATGAATGAGAATCGTGACAATACTGAGAGTAACATATTTGCATTTTTGCTGGGGCCTACCTGCAAATGCAGAGAGGGACTGCCATGATCATATGCAGATATAACCACCCAATTTGCATGTGTACATTTGACATTGTGCTCATGCAAATCAGGATCAAAACACACATACCCTTTTCAAAGCATAGAGGGAAAACTCCAATAAATAAGAAAAATTGTGAGAATTTGGGAATCTGAACCCATGTTTGGAAGCAAATTAAATATTTTGCATTATTAGGGCAAATAAAAGGGAATGTGAGCACAACAAATCCCAAGAAACAAAATACAAATCCTCTTTCTACCTTAATATACTCTGAATCTGCTAAAGCCACCATAATTACTAATCTAAATTATTAGTAATTTATTAGCTATTTATAAGCTCAGAGTAGTATTACAGTACTACAGAACTCCTCTAGACAATGAAGGTGTTCTGTAGGTCAGTGAAATGCTCAGGGTATTTAAACCATCACACCACAGTTATTGATAGTCTGGAACCTTAAAGGTGAAATCCAGAGTCCATTTAACTCAGTGAATTCAAGGGCTCATACACAATATCTTATCCTTCTCTCTTTTATCCTAAAAATCTCTGCCCTAGAAGACATAGAATGAAGTGGGGGTTTTGGTATTTTAAATAAGCTTGAAAATCATGAAAATCATGAAGTAAACCTTTGGAAAACCAAAACTTATTTACTAAATTTTGACTGAATGGGACATCAACAAGCTCATTACTGAAATATAGCAAAATGATGCATTTATTCACAACATTGTAATCACATGCTTAAAATTATCCAACTAGTAAAATCATCTGCTTCCTACCATCTGGCCTGCATGAAAAGAAACAAAAGAGCACATTAAAAACTGTGATTTACAATTTCAGTCATAAACAAGAGTTTACACATAATAAAGTTTAGCATTCTTATATTTAAGCTTTTGTATAGTTTTGATTTAAGGATAAGGAGAAGCTGGTCCAGTCAAGTACTGTAATTTGCCCTAGAAATGAAGAAATCAAACAAGTGTGTATCATGGACAAAAGACAAGGAGAAAAGAGAAATACGCTTCCATTTAAGCTGCATCTGACATTGGAACTATTGCAGCAGAGCCATCTCTGCATTTGTGGGAATTTGCTGTAAGAGACTCTCTGACATGAGCAGGTCTGTGTGGAATAAGAATATTAAAATGTCTAAAAAAATAGTTTACTAATGTAGAGCTGTCAAAAATTCCCCAAGCCTGAATAATTTCTCCCTGGAAATCTGAGTTCTGATTAAGTGTCAACAAGTCTAAAGGATGAAAGCAATTACTGCCTTCCTTTGCTTTCCACTAAAGATCAAAACTGGAGCTGCACAGGAATGTTTGTTGCACGGGGTGTCTGTTACAGTGTGACATATTTCAAAAGGCTTTCTGGACATGAAATAGATAAGTTTGAAAGCAAGAGGAAAATCAACAATGTTCTTATTGTTGAAACCAACAAACAAACACTCCTGAAAGCCCTCCTTGTATACTCTGCCATATTTATTCTGCTGTTGACAGTTCTGTAGCAGAACACAAGGAAACACTGAAAGGATCTCCTTAAATTTCCAATCTGGGACCCATTCAGCAATCTCATCCATGAGAATTACTGAAGCAATGCTCTGGATTAGCAAGAAACATGCTGTCTATGACAGGAGGAGATTGGTTCTGTTTGGAAAGAGCCCAGCATAGGAAGGACCAGCTCTGGACCACACCCCCAAGTGCTGCTGCAGTAACGTGAGAGAAACTCTGGGCAAATCACACCTCGGATCACCTGTATCCGCACAATTGATTTCTTATACCCAGTAGCTCAGCAAAACAGCATTATAGCTCTTCTTCTCCTCATTTTTTAATCAGAATTTCTGTTTCCCACTGTGGGGATGACAGGGTGTGTGCATCTCCCAATGTCTGAGGTGATTAATGAGTGCACCCTTAAAGAGCAAGAGCCACCTGTAGAACGTATGATACCTCGTACCAGTTTAGAATCCTTCCATGTGTGTGAGGTGAACTGACTAACCAACAGTGTCATGACATATTGGATTTAAGAGCACATAAAAAGTGAAGCTGTAACTAAAAATAAACTCTAGCCTTCTGATCAAACCTTCTGATGTTGCTGTGCCTGAGCTCTTCTGACCATCATTAACCCACCCCCCTTAACCCTACAAAGGGTGACCCTGATATCCCACCAGCAATCTTTTTATTTCAACTACTTTAGAGCCTGGCACTGAAGAGAAATCTATAAATTCCATTTCAGACAAAATCTGTTCCCAACTGTTATCCTCCAACACTATTCTCACATTCTGTTGTCACACACACAAAAATCTTCTCTGACCCCTCTCTTCCTCTCTCTTTTCCCTTCTCAAAAAAAAAAAAAATAACCAGCCTTCAGCTTCCCTAGTGTCCCTTCCATGGTCACCGGTAACCAGGGAAACCAGACGCTATGGTAACTCAGGGATGACAAATCAGTCCTTAACTCCAAACTGGATGTAAAGTCCTCATCCCTTTCTTCTCTAGGTGATGAAGTGGCGACAGAAACAGTGGCAGTAAATCCCCATCTTTACTCATTCAACCTTTTGAACTGTGTAAATCTGGATTTTCTCTATGTGGCCCTTCCAGTTCTCTAAGTGCTCTGCTATTTTTAGAGCCATTTCACACTCAGTTCAGGTTGTTCTAAATTAGACCTGAGTGCTCTCATTAAAGATCTAATTGCATTTTTAATATTTTAATGTTTGAAATTATTCCAGCTCAAAGTATGTGGATGCTTTTTTCAACTAGAGAGAAAAAAAAATCCCACCTGATTCTTTTCTGAGCCTCAAAACCATCAAAGTCCAATATCGTAGTTGAGATTTATGTCTCCAGGGTGAGTTTAAGCAGAGTCTCTGATGTCTAGTAAAAGATTAATTTTGTTGTCTTCTCTGAGTAAGGGTACAATGACAGTTCTCTCTTTCCCAGATCTAACATTCATTTTCGTTAAATGTGGAGTTACTGAATCTCTGAGACCTTCAGTCTGTGCCAAATCTGTTTAAAACTGGTCAGCAAGTTCAGGTGTTATTGAGGAGGTACATGCCAAGGATCAGTCACAAGGATGCCACGTTTTAGGATACTGGCTTACAAAAAATCAGAACTAACAATTTCTAGATTATCAGTGTGCCAGAAATGTTTATTCATCCTTGAAGAAACAAATGACAGTCACATCATTAAGAGCCTTCTGTAATTTTAGAAAAAATCTTATAGCACAGTTGATCTTGTCCTAAGTCCAGTTACAAAACTTATGTTAACATTAGCAGGAATAGTTATGCATTACTGTGTGTTTGACACCTCACAGAAAGTACACTTTTAAATTTGCCTCTCACTGGCCTCTGTGGAAACACAGTGAGCTCAGTGGAAATGGCAGGTGAATACCTCAGAAAGCAGCCAGGAAACCCTGGGCAGACATGAATTCCTCCTGCTGTCCCCTCCATGGGTTACATGTTCTGTCCAGCTTACAGGGCAAACAAATGATGGAAAGCTCTGTTTTAAAGCATCATTTACAACATGGGGACCTTTTTCTCTTGGCCATATACTCAGTGTCTCTGCCTCTGGAATATTTCACCTTGGCTCTGGCTCATTTGCTGATTCAGATCCTATGGTCACTAAAAAAAACCATAATATTGGCTTGGACAGTCCAAAGTCCAGTCCAAAAAAAAAGAGATACCACAACGATTTTAAAAGATCATGCTTGATTTTAAGTCATTGTCTCCAAAAGACTTATCCAAGATAGTGCTAATTAAAAGAAGTTCTAATGGCAAAACATAATGCTGAGTTTCAGTCACTCCCTGCCTTGCATCCCACCTTCCCCCAAGCCCCTGGATGGACAGGGTTCAACCCAGCACGTGAATCACAATGTTGCAACACCCACAGAAATGTAAGGCTTGCTCAGCACAGCACTTCATACATCTGTACCCTTGAAATGCACCTGATCCCCATGGAGGAATGCTTCCCATGAAGGAATAAGATTGGCATTAAATTGAGCTTGATTTAGGAAACCCTTTTATATTTGGCCCAATATTTCAGGGTTATGGAGGTGCTGGGTTTAAGCAATTGGCCTGAGAAGAATTTGTAAGACAACCTGTTAGTCTGTCTGTGGATTTGCTGGGGTTTATGTTGAATGTGGGCCACTTCTCTAACTTATCTTCAGTACTTACAAGCTTAGACTTCTCAGCTTAATAAAAAGTAAGGCAGTGATCAAGGTGGAAACTGAAATGTGTGCAAAAACCAACAAAAAACCCAAACAAAAATAAAAACTACAACAAAACAAAATAAAAAAACACCTGAAAAAATAAAGCTAAAACAAACAACCCCCAAAAAATTCAAAACACCGTACAACCTTGACTGCCAGCCAAAGTTTCCTCAATGTAATTCTGGCTCAGGGGTCAAAAAATACTCTTTTAAAAGACTTTACTTTCTATTACTAATTTCATTCTCATGGAGAGCTGTCAAAGGTCAGGCTTCAACTTGGAACCATTTCTAACAGTCATTCACTTCTGTTGCTGTGTCCCATATGACCTATCCTATAGGCAAAAGCCTTCTGATCTGCATGATCCTAATCCACTCTGTTTAACAGGATGCTCCTGCAGTGCAGAACCTGCTCAGGTCCCAGTCAGACCAGTCCTGGAGTCCAATGTCAAAGAAAATTTGTTCCACCAGATTGAAGCAAGACACAACTCTCCTCTGTCCAGCAATTCCTTGCTTCTCAAACCTCTGCTTCAGTTTCCATCCTTGCAAAACAGGACTAAAAATGCTTCCTATCTAGCTGAGACACTTCAGTGTCCTTTTATTATTTGATTTGCTTTCAACGTGACAGATTAAAGAGTTGTAATACTTGCCAGACCAAGGAGCAAATAGTAAATTTCCCTGCAACAGATCCCTCTTAAAATCCACATTGGTTCAGTAGGACAGCTGTGCCTTGAGTAGCTACTGAGAAAAGAAAAAGCTGCTTTCTGAGAAAACAATTGGTTCAGCTAAAAATCTTCTTTGTTTCCCAGAAACTCTGCATGGTGTGTCTTCCTTGCAGCCTTTAGCCAGACAATACAGTCCCCATGGAACACTGAGGCACAGAGTGAGCTGCTGCTCCATTGGAGGCACCAAGCATCCAATCCCAACAGCTCTGAGCACCAAAAAACTTCACCCAAAGCTCCTGACATCATCTAAGGAAATCTTCAAACCACTAAACCTCCAGTGTCACATATTTGATAGGCCAGAACCAAAGGAACCAAAATCAGAAAGGCCTTTACATAATAAGTTTCTTCATTTCCAACAAGCAGGACATCACCTTCAGCCAATGATTCTCTGCTGAAATTTTTAGAACAGGAATACATTTCCTTCTTTTTTTTCCTACTTGCCATGCTATATGTAAGATCCGAAACTGAGTATTTATTTTCCTTTGTAAATCACCATATGTATTCATCAGACTTGAGAAACCACTCAGAAATAAATAGACTACACATAACAAGCAGGAGGTTCAAGAACAGGAAAAGTTTTAGTTCCAGATTTTCAACAGTTTTTATTAAAAACAGATGTAGCAGATCAAGTTGATCAGGCAGCATGTGCTTGGCCATCCTCTCAGTAAATCCAATATACATAAGAAGGTAATAATCACAGTTCCTAAATAATGACAGCAAACAGATTTTAGGCTGCAGAATTGGTAAAATGTCTGACATAGAAAAGTGGGGTTTGGCAACTTCATCTGATGCAGAAGAAAAAAAAATAAAAAAGCTGCAGCCATGACTCTTGAGAACTTAAAAAAGTCATTATGAAAGGATGAGCCTCGTTACTGACACTTCCCCAGGCAAGGCAGGCAACACTTCGAGAAGAAACATGACTCACCTTAGTATTTCTCCCCTCTTCCTCCCTCCCCTTCTGTTAGATTTCTCTGAACTGACTGAGATAAAATGGAACTGGTTTCCTAAACACAGATCACATGAAAAATGACAGTACCCTATGAAGGAGCTCAGGAACCACTAGTTGTGGCAACAGTAAACAATGTGTAGGCTGAGGGACACAAATCCACAGTGAGTGAGGATCTGTACCTTTGAAAAACTCCAAGCATGGCATCAAAGCACTATTTCAGTTCTCAAAATAGTGTCCAGTGTTATTTTTTCACTTTCACATGACTGAATTTAAAAGTAAACACATAAAGAGAAGTCTTTCTGTGCCATATTTTGCAAAGACACTACTTTGCATTGTTCTTACAGCTACACCCACATGAAATAGGTACTTTCCTGGCACACACAAGAAGAGGGAAAGTCTATAACTTTTAACATCAACAGGCAGTTCATAAATACAGGATATTTGACTTTGAACAGTGGATAAATTTTAGCAGTTTGTAGTATTTTAGATCAAAACTTCAAAGCCCCAAGGAAGGAATGATGATGCTACTTTTGCATTATTTTTATGATCGAGCTTTAATGTAAGGTACATTGCTGAATTTATCAAAGTTTGCATCAGTTAGTAAAGCTGATTCATCTGCCCTCCCACAAAAACAAAACAAAACAAAAAGACAACAAAAAACCCAAACACACACACACACCCCCCCACACACACACACACCAGAAAAAACTTCTGCAAATGAAGTTCATTTGCAGGAAAAAAAATTTAAAAACCCACAAACAAACAAAAACAGTCAAACTCTGCTCTTGGACAGTTACACATAAGAAGGAGGCACATCATAAAACATATACTGTGTGCTGTGAAAATACTGCAGTATTCTGTCACACATACAGCATTTCAGTTAGAAAAGTCTTTCATTTATAGTGACTTCATCTAAATGTTCATCTGCCTTAATGGGAATGGTGATTGCAGTGGGAATGGTGACTGCAATGGGAATGGTGATTGCAATGGGAATGGTGGTTGCAGTGGGAATGGTGATTGCAGTGGGAATGGTGGTTGCAGTGGGAATGGTGATTGCAGTGGCTCCTACCTGTGGAGAGTGGGCACACGATGACAGGGATGGGGAAGCCACATGGTCCCGCCAGCATCATGCAGGCAGCTCAAGTTCTGCTGCCTGCTTAGGACAACCCAGAGCACTGAGCCACTGCATACAATTGCACTCCCCACAGAATATCATTTCTTTCCAATTGATTCCTGTAAACTCTCAGAACAAACAGGGTCAGTATCTATCCCTGTGGCCTACTTGCCTTTTAGTATGAAAGTGCTTGAAAACAGTAAGAAGTGCTTTCATGTTGCAGTAGGTGTCAGTTTTAAAAGTAATACTGCCTGTTTCTTACATGGGTCTGTCTCCAGACTGGTTGAAGAAATGAGTGATATATCTAAAAATAGCCTGTGCAGAACTTTAAAATTGTGTAAATATTCAATTTTGTGCAATTGGCTGAGTGGGAAATATGCCAAAATCTGTTATTCACAAACTCACTTGGGACTGAGGAAAACAACACCTCAACAACACCCACAGGAGCAGCCCATGAACAGGGTCTTTGTCTTTCATTTCTAATTTCAGGAGAAGATTTAAGAACACTCTTTGGCCAATACTGTCATACAAACCTCATGTCTTACAAACGTCACTGATTTACAAAAGCGAGACTTGCTGAAGGAGATCTGCCTGTCCATTTGCTTGTTTGATGGACAGTTCTACGACACCTGAATGAAAGGCAGAGTCTCCTTTCCTTTAGTTCTCAGAGCAGCTGTAACTGCACAAAAAGGACTCAGCCACAGCCTTTGGCAGTTTGTGTGCTGGGACTGTCGGGCCATTGGCAGCATTTAACAGTGATCAGAAGGTGAGGGGCCAAGGCCAGGGCTCTGCACCAGCCTAAGAGAGGGAAATTCAGAAAGTGCTGTGCAAAAGGGCATCTCAGGAAAGCTATGACTAATATTTTTAAATGAACTGTTCAGCATAAAAAGGATTGTAAAAAATGAATCTGGAAAAAGAGTCTGTTCATGAGCTTTGGAAATAAAAAGAAAGCCCCACAGCCTCCAGAATTGCTCCTTGCTCAGCCAGTCAAGATGACTTATTACACCTGCATACAGCAGAGGAGAAAACAGAAAGTAAAATTACTTCATTGATTTTGTTCTGGTGTATGTAAATAACCTTATTGTCACATCTGCCCTTTCCAAGGGAAAAAAGTTTTGTTCAATTTGCCAGCCGACTTTTTTTTTCTGAATCTGATTTTCATATTTCACTACTTCTCCACTGAGAACTCAGCAAACAGTAGCATGATTAACTGAAATTATATTTATTTTGCAATCTATTTTATAGATTATTTCAAAGAGCTTTTAAACTTTCTTAGTCTTTTTTTTTATTTCACTCCAATATGATGATTTAGAAAAATTAATTCTCTTGAAAGATTTTAAGCATTTCAAGTATTTCTATTTTACACTTCTCTTGCCAGAACTGTTAATAAAGACATATTTTTTCTAATATATTTTAAGTAAACAAACCTCTAAACTCTTATTCATGTTGTATGTGTCTCAATTATAAAACAGATATTATTTGGATAGCAAAAGGATCTATACACCACTAATTTGAGGAGAGGAAGCACAATCTATAAACCTATGGATCAGTCTCAAGGCACTTCATTTTTAAGCCAAAATCAGTGCTAGTGAATGGCTGGGAATATACATGTGGACAGTCACTGGAGGGCAGAAGCAATAACCAGCCTGTCAGTCATCTTAACAAGCCTCAGCAAATATTGATTTTGTGTGGAGATGCATACAGTATAATGTGCACACATTTAGAAATGTTAATAAAAATGTGATCTATTGCACTCTTCTCACTAAATACAAAATGTCAAAAATAATCTAAATAATTCTAAGAAAATTGTTTGCTTGGCAGATCCATCTGCAAGAGATGTGGAAATAAATCAAGGGTTCCTTGATGTGACGTGGCATATTTGAACGAACAGATCAAATAGAAACACCAGCTACAATTCAAACACTTACAACTCAGGCTCATTAGAGAGAAGTAAATTAGATAAAGAAATAATCTTACTTAGCTCATCTTTCAAAACAAACTGAAAAGTTAGAGAAGAAATCCATTCTCAGTGCTCATGAGTCCAAGTGATGGACTAAATGTGAAATATATTGTTTTGCTATATTCTTCATATCTGCAGTCAAAGGAGAGTTGGTTTTTTTCATGAGTTTCAAAAGAATCTTTTCACAGCATTCCAAGCTCCCCTAATGCTCAAATTATATCCTAAATAAACAGCCTAGACAAAATTCCAGGTACAATGCTGAGCTTCCCCATGTTATAAGTGAGAACATTCAAGGCCTGTCTGTCACTAGTTTGGATCTTACAACTTAAATGCAATTAAAACATTAGACAAGGTTTGTATCTCATACCTTGTCATGATCCCAAGTTAATCAATGAGCTACTGTTGCATTTGAATTTTTTTGTTGTTTTAAAACCTACTTTGATTTTGTAAATTTCTATTCCCAGAAGTGGAATGAACTTTAACACAAATGGCAATGCTGAATCAACTGATACTAATACAATTATAATTGCAATGGGTATCTTAAGATTGGGCTGTAAATACACTAAACTTTAGCAAAATTAACAGAGTTTCATTTGAATTACAGGCAAGGGGCCAATTTCTGTTCTGAATTGAACCCATAATATTCTACAGGCTGCAGAAAAAACTGGTGGGTAAATAATAAAGAAATTGAAATATGCGACAAAACAGACCCCTCCAAAAAATAATTACTACATGCAAGTAAGATTATACTGTTGTAAAATAACCCTTGAATCTGCTGCGAAACAAAATGTGTCAGTACGTATCAATTCCTCGAAGTCCTTCAGGCCACTGAGTTTCATAGATACATCATGAAATTTATATTTTACTTGTTGTATTTCAAATGTTTAAGTGGTTCCACAGTGCAAGAGATCATTTAAAAATAAAAGTACAGGAAAAATATATGTAGATTAAAAATTATGAGAGAGAAATAAAACACAATTGTATGCTCTGCAACTCAACAAAACTGAAACCAAAGCAGCAAAACTTTACAGAAGTGCAACGACTTTTCCAAATAAAAGCAGAATTCAGAAAACTGAGTTATAAGTAGCATTCACAAATATTGTATAGAAAACAATGTAGAAAATCTGTCCTTGAGAGCAATGTGTATCTCCATTCCTACTGCTCTGAAAGCAAGGACTCTCTCATGCAGCATGCTGTACATTGTTTGCCTTAAATGACATTTCCCACAGTGCCTCTCCCCAGGCACCAAAGCAGCTACTGCAGGCAAAGAGCATCATATTTACAGCAAACAAGCGAGGACTTACTTGGAAGCAGAAGTCTGGCACTTGTAGAAATGTATTAAATGAGTATCTGAATAATAAGAAAATCCCTAAAGACACCTAAAAGGTGATAAAATTATCAACCCTCTCATGAGAACTAAATTCTGGAACTGAACTGGCAAGGACAAAAGTACAAGTGTCTAAAGGGTGCTCTGAGGTCACTGAACAGACAAGCAGGTGCTCTTCACTTACACTTCAACACAGTGTTGTCATTTTCTTGGAGTGCTTCATACAAGGTGACAATTTCAAGAACAGCAGTTTGAGAATGAAACCCAGGTCAGCCAAACCTGACCAGTTAATAACAACCCCAAAGCACTCTGTTCTTTATGGGGCAGCAGTTTCAATAAATGAGGTATATAAATATTTAATGCCATCTTTAGTTTTGCATAAGTAAATGTAGCTCTTGGCCATGCAAAGAAATCTGTTCTTCCACTGCCAGGACCAGAGGATTTGTGCTGCTGTTTAAAGGGAAAGAGGAGGAAGGTCTTGGAATATTCTGCAGCCCCGATGGTGAACAACTGGCATTGCTGCTGTGTTTGCAGCACTGCCAGTCTGAACTGAGCACAAACAGCTGCACACTGCAGTGTTTCCCAACATTTACTTTCCACCCAGCAAAAAATATGGTTTGGCACCAACAGCCTAAAGAAGTTAGAGAGGAAACAACGTAGAATGAGGCTCAAGAAATGGCAAGTCATCACATCAAACTCCAGGGTGTTTTCCTTATATTGTCAGGCAAGTACAGTAGCAAGGAACGGTATAAGAAGCCTCCAGGCTCACCTCTCTCTTTCTCTTACACTAAATGTGTCAACTTTTCAATATTGCTAAATCAGAGAAGTCTTTGTGGCAACCAATTTCTTATTCCCTTTCTCCTTTTTATTTTTCCTCCTTTGTAAATACGCAGTATAACACCAGAAACCTGGAAGTGGTGAGCAAAGGCACTATAAATGAAAAAGTATATTCAAAATTTTCCAGGTCAAAATAAAAACTGAAGATCTTTTACAGAATTTTGATCACCTCGATATTGTTTAATTCCTTAAGTCAGAAGCAGCTGCAAGTGTGTGTTCTGGCTTCATTACAATACTCAAGATTTCAGGTGTAATTACGTTTCTGCTAACAAACTAGAAGTACAACTGTGTCAGGCAATAACCTAAGTCTGCTTGTTCTGCATAGTCAGAGGAAGGGATTTCAGAGAAGTGCAGCCATAACAACAGAAAAAACTCGGTGCAATCTTTCACCACTATTACAAAAACTAGAATCATCTTTTTTGTGTATGTGCTCCATCAGGAAGAATAACACAGAACAGTTTAAAATAGCATTTAATTTCCCAAAAAGGGATCCATAAATAAGTTAAAAGAATCCCAACATTAAGAAACCAGTAATAATCACATGTAAGAGGAAAATCCCAAAGAAATTTAGTTCTGGTTTGTTGCATAGTTTGGAGTTTATGCAGTGTATAAACTGGTTCTGGTTTGTTGCATAGTTTGGAGTTTATGCAGTTTATGCAGTGTTCTCTGAATTGCCTTATTCTGAGTGATAGAACCAACCCCAAAAGTTCATCTAAAGACATAAGAAATCATGTTCAAGCTCACAAAGAAAATCTTCCTGCAAGGGAATTTATAACATGTTACATTTACACACACAGAATAATCCTGATTTTCTGTCTTTAAAACTGGTTGCTTCTTACAGACATATCTAATTCAATAAAATGATATTTTCATGAGAAAGAGGAAACATATTAAAACTGTACAATCCTCCATTTTATGTGTGGAAAGGCTAACTAGCAAGGGAGGTAATGCAATAATTACAAAGACAAATGTATCTTCAAGGATAAAAAATAACTATATAAATGCATTATATACAAAGAAAAGGTGTATGTCTCCCTTGCACCAAATAAAACAAAATTAAATGCATTTCATAAATAGTAGATCCTGATTTTCTTATTCAGATATAAATAATAATAATGGCCAATCTTCGCAAACAAAGATTTGGGAAGGGCTCACCCGACGTGTGCCCTCCGAGCCTGCGCAGTGGATTGTTTAGGTGAGGCACAGCGTGCACAGAACTGGCCCCACTGTTCAAGTCCTGAGGTCCATCTGCCACGGCTGAGCGAGCTTAGACAGTGACAGTGAAGTCCTCAGGACTGTCACAGCCCCCGGTACTGAGCGGGGCTGACCCTGCTGAGCATCCGAGATCTGACGGGATGGGATGGCAGGGAGGCTTGAACTCCCGGGGATGGTCCGTACTGAGACTTGAACTCACGACCTTGGGAGTTGGAGACTGGAGTGCTCTCCATTACACCGCGGGACCACCCCAGATATAAATACATCTGCTAAAAAATGCACATAATTTTATTTCATTGGTTTATTCTGAGGAATCCCAGATTTCTATCACATGTTATTAAGGTAGTCAAAGACATTGTTAAAACATAGTGGTAAGGTTATGTAGAGTTAAAGCAGAGTATGTTCCAGTAACATTCAGAGGCAGCTCTTTCTCCCAAAAGATACCTCCTGAAAACAAGTACTGAAACATGGTGACAAAACCCGACTTCTTTTTCTCCTGTGACAACCCTCAGTTTCTTTGTTCCTTTGAATATTGTTACTGGTTCTGTTTGTAAGAGTCCCTAAATCTCAGTTTAACCGCTGTTATTGATTCTTAAGATCTGAAACACAGGTCTAAACGGAGTATTTGCCAGCTCCTTAAGTGTCTTTTATATAAAACATTAAGGACATTGATATATTTGTTTTCTCTTTTGGAGAAGCACAGGTAACTCTATCATTCTATACATCACCTCCATTGATTGGTTTATTTCTAAAAATATGTGACAATTTACCTGCAGGACACTTGTTCCTAACTCATTAAGAGCGATCAGTAAACCCTGTGGTGTTCATTAGAAAGAAACTTCTGTACACAGCAGCAAAAAATAGTATTCCTTCCACAGTGGTTCTGCACTTTAAGGTGGCTGTAAGGTCAAAGAGATAGGTAACAAATACATTGAATGTAATCTCTATTGTATCTCCTTACTCTGAGTGCATCCTGGAGGCAAAAGGGTTTGATGCAGGTGTGTTGTTTTCATTCACTCTGCCTTTCTTACCCAGTTTTTAATAATATTTATTTTGTGGGAGTTCATAAATACTGAAATTTAGAAGAGAAGGTTTCTGGTGAAGTAATGAGCCAAAATATGACAAAGCATCAATCAAAGAAGCTTGTGGCTTCTGACCCTTTCTGGGCTTGGTTTTATGACTTTCATATCTTTGAAGTTATGAAAAGGAGACAAGATATGACAGGTACTGTGCTTGGAGAAACCACTTAGTCAGTTTAATTCCAGCCACCTGTGAGCAAAACCCCAGAACTGCTTCAGCAGGTTTGAGTGTTCAGCTCCCTTTCTTTCACAGCAGCAACACACGGACACTGCAACAGCTCGAGGGTGGATTTGGCCAACTTTGCTTCAGCCACTGAGGAAGTAAAGGATTTAAGAGAAAATGCAGCAACATTGCGTTTCAACAGTGAAATCCATCAAACAAAATCAGAGATCAGGAAATCTCTAAACGCAATGCAAAATGTGGTTGTGTCAAGTGTTAAAATAGCACTATGGCTAGTGCTGTATAATGGGTGAGTTGAAAGAAAATGAATCCTCACCTGCATCACAGGTCAGCTCCTCGAGTAGGGCAGCAAAATAAGGACTGTTATCTCCCTGGTAGGTGTTTTAGAAGAGGAATACAGACAGAAAGTGTTGGCTATTTCCAGTGTGTGAGGCTCAGGCACCAAGAAATTAGACCTTCTCAAGGTGTTTTATGAAAACCTGGATACTTGAGCAGCCCAAAGGACAGAGAAAATTTCTGCTTTTAATCATATGACTTTATTTTTGTCAAGCAGGAGATTCTGGATTTGTCTTTGAGTAGGCCTTATTGGATCTTTCTGAAGTCAGTGAAGATGTTTGTTTTCAGCAGAAAGTGAATCAGTGCCTTAGGGAAATAAGATGGTCATATTGATCTTTTGGGGAAGGGGAGAAGGTTTGGAGGAGAGTTGTTTCTGTGCAGAAACAAAGTTACTCAAGCTACAGATAACTCAGGAAAAAAAAAAAAGAACAGGCAACTGAGGCAGCCTTTTGGAAGGCCAGACTATTTCTTTAGGAGTGGCAACATGCTACAATTTCACGTAAAAATTGATAGGCTGAATTATAGAGAAAAATGTGCAGACCACGATGTTTTAACACATTTTTTTTCACATTTAAAATATTCATACTGAATACAGTAAAGATAACATTAGGAGTTCACGTATTTCAGAAACTAGAATTCTGGAAGTTTGTGGTACATTAGTTGAGGGTAAAGCCAGAAGGCAGGAAAAAGGATGAGGAAAGCAAGTGTGTGTCTTTTCCTGCCAATTTTCTCTCCTGCCTGAGGCTGCCACCTTGGTAATAACCTGAGTTTCTAGCACCTTATATTACACAGGAGGCTCAAGACTCTGAAAAGTTATGTACAATAAAAATCTGAGAAATGTGCAGAGAGTAACAGTATCTGTTAAATCCTTAGGCTCAGCTCTGTTAAATTTAGGCTTTCTGGTAGGAGTAAGTCATTTCGAATGCTATCATTCAGGCCAGACAAATGACACCTGATTTTTAAAGGGAGGGGGCACGTGTTTGTGAAGGAAACAAGCCCTGGCCTGTGAGCAGACCAACATTTGGAGCATCAGCTCACAGTTTAACTCTCTCAACAGATGAGTTTTCAACCCTTCATGGAAGGTTTGCCCAGCTTTGTTTAGGGTCACACACAGAATGGAGAGCAGCATGTTGGGAATTTGAGTGTTACAAAAGTAGCATTTCCATTCCTTCTAGATAATTCTCTAGGGCCATCTTCCCATGAAAGACAGTAAACCAGAAAATATTCTCAGGAGTTTCAGTCAGTACTGATTTTTTTAATTTTTTTTTTTAGGCCCTGTACAAACCCAGAACAAAAGGCAGTACCTCTGCACTCAGCTCCCTGACAAATCTATTAACATGGCAGATGCTCTCCTTGCATCAAACATCAGAGTCTTTTCCGCTTAATGGGCAGAATCTTTTCTCATTCGGAAACTGAGCTTCCTGAAGGAAGAAGAGAGAAGATCAAAGCACAATGAGAATGAGATGGGGAGCAAGACCCGGGAGTTCTAATCCATTTATATCATCCTGTCTTTCAATATTGTGAGCAAATCCCCCTCAAATGAATGCAGCCTATAGTGGAAGTTAATCCTGCTCTGCGAGATTACAAAAAGCTGGAACAGGGAGCTTCATATAAAGGATAACAAGAGGGTGGGTGTCAACTCTGTGCCTTACCAAAGAGACAAAGGGAAAAAACAGAGCAGGAAACCTTGCTCCTTGGTGCTACTGGGACTGCATACTCTGGGAAAAGGTAATTCTCCTGAGAACTTCACTAAATATCTTGCAAAGCATTTGGATAATAGAGGAAAAGGAATGCAAAACCACAATTAGGCACTTCCCAGTAAGATAAGACATGTCTGTGTAACCACAGATGGTAAATGCTGCAATATTTGTCAATACCACACTGTGTTTGAGCTAGTTTCACTTCCATTTTTAAAACTGATTCTCTATATGGATATTTTATGTTTGTTTACTTATAGGCATAAATAGAGAGAATAATATATAAGCTTTTTTTTTCTTGCTAGTGATTATACATCTTCTAACACATGGTGGTAGTTACCATAGGAAATTATTATTACATCATGAAACCCCTACGTAGCTATATGAGAGCATATGATGAGCACAGTAATATTTCAAATATTAATTCCTTGCGTCATGATTATGTAGCAAACAACCTTCTCTTTCACACTGCAAGCAACTTGAAAAGTCAGTAAGTTTTTCTGCAGTACCTCAGATGTACATTTGTACTATTCTGACACTTGTTCAGTCCACAAACAGCTCATGCAGAAGGTGCTGGAGAAGTTGAAATACATCAAGATGCCTCCGGAAAACCAAGAACTGATATGTTATCTCAGCAAACCAGAAACTAATGGCATATACTGCAAGTTTATGTTTTATTTTGAATCACCTTCAGTATGTGGGTGTCATGATCATGAGTTATTTATAAAGCATTTTCAGAAACACCGGTTCCAAACCTGCCTGTAGAATACAGCAGGCAAATGCCAGTCAAAGGCAAGTACTATGGGGTTTAATAATTCCAGACATAAGCACAGATTCAGTACGGGCTCCAAAGTGCTTTCATAGATGATTTTGTGTGAAAAATGTAGTTAAGATGTCAAATTCCAACCCTGTAGGCAGAAGCTGAGGGGGAGCTTTCTGTTCAGTGATACTACGAGACTGCCTCGGCCTGTGTCAGTCACAGACCCCTCACACTGCAGCCTGGTGGGGATGGACCAGCCAGGCCAAAAATGGGATTCCTGTTCTCAGAGAACATTCACAGGCAAAGCTGAAGGCAGGTAAAGTTGAAGGCAAGTTCTCATACATGATCCAAACAGTAATATATGACCATTTTTCCCAGAAGAAATGCAAAAGGAGGACATGAACAGAGGCAGGCAGAGAACACGAGTTCTGTAGAGGTCAAGCACTAAGACTGCAAGGAAGAATTTATAATGATTATTTTTAAACATTTCAGTGCCAACGTTTTCCTGCTTCTCGAGGTATTTGAGATGAGTACACAAGGATACAGAGCTTGTGCTTAGGCAACTATATTTTCTTCTAGGTCAGATTAAGCTAATGTAATAAAGGAATGGAAAACCACTGATGAATCTTGGCTGAAGACATGGATGTCAAACTTTCTTTAGATAACAGAAACACTGTTTGACAGAGAAAGGTATTTGTTAGTGACTTTCCGTCTACTACAAAGCACCTTGAGTTGTCTTGGCACAGCGACTTGCCATATGGAGTGATGTGTGACCTGTGTTAATTTTGTTCCTATCAAGACATTTTGTTCAATTTCCACAGAGATGTTGTGATGGAAATTATTGGCTACATATGGCAGCTGGAATACATGAGCATTTGCAGCCTTTTTAGGACATTTAGGAGGGATCATAATTCCATAACCAACTCCCAAGTATTCTTTACCATTATTACTCTCTGTTACCAGGAAAATAGTAGCCTTGTGGTAACAACAATAATATTCCTTAATTTCCTAGTAATGAAGTAATTAACTAAGTTATCCTTCTACATTTCTTTCCTAATGGAAAATATTTGAATATTCAGTTGCAACTGTTTTATTAAGCCTTAGCAGCAATAAATTTCTCTGATGAACACTGTTCCCCTACACTTACAACAATAATTGTTCTTAATGCAGCAACAACTACTCTAAACGAAAGCCTTAATCAGCCCTTGTTTGTGTCTCTGTGATGGACAAAGGGATTTTTTCCTCATTATTTTGGATGCTGACACTCTTGCCTTCCTTTAGACCATAACCATCTTTTCTCTGAATCAAATCGAGCTCTTTATACTGAATAACACTGGTCATTCTTTACAGCCCTTTAACTGTTTCTTCCATTTTCTTAACACCTTCTCTGCAAAACCATAACCCTCCATTTATCCTTGTTATTCTCCTTGCCACCTTCTCACATGATCTTAAGTGGTACAGCCCCCACTGTAGTTGCTTTCTCATCTGCAGTTCTCAGATGCCATGAGCTGTTCTCCATCATCCTGTCTGCTTCTGTCCCAGGGATTACCAGAGCAATGCTGCTTTTTCCTTGGAGAAGGCAACGATTATTGGTCAAGCAAGTGAATACCACTTTCAGAAAAACATGTCCTTCCTGGTACAGGACTGGAAGATGCAGTTGGCACCACCAAGAAGACTCAGCCCTGACTTCTTCCTGAAATGACAGTGGCCAAAGGAGCTGTTCTTGGGAACATCATGTTTCTGTTATCTGGGATACCAGATTTCTGGGAGATAATTCCATCAAGTTATCAACTTATCTGTCGTCAGCTGATCAGTTTCCGTTAACTATGGATCATTTCATATAAACAACTACATCAGTTCTGCAACAGACCAATAAGTTGAGTGTATTTGTTTCAGTACCTACCCATTTTACCAGTGTTACTCTATTTGCTTTATTTGAAATATATTTTGCACTTTCATTAGTCTCTACTTTCTGGTAGAATCCAAAGACCTCTTATTATCAAGAATATCCCTATTCAATAATTTTTAACTGTACTGCTAGCATGAGACTCGTTATTCAAAAAGTTATTTTTAAAGACTGAAAGGTATATAGTTAAAATGAATAAGAAAGGGGGGAAAGGGATATTTATATTATAGCAGTTCCTAAAAAAATGTAATGTATTTGGGTTACATCCTGCTCTGTTATTTGCCTCAGTGCAAGCCCAGGGTCAAAATCTGACCAGGCAGAAAATTAATTGAAGCAAGATGCTTGATTATGACTATGAGAATTCTCTTTTCGACAGGCCTTGTATTAATGCTTTTTCTATTCCTCTGGGGTGACCATGGGAATATTAAGGGAATTATTTGAAGATGAGTTTCATCTGGTCTGAAACATCCTCATTAGTAACGATGATGTGCATGTTGTAGAGAGTCCACTCTGACTTTAAAAACATCAGCTAAAATACACAAGGCTGAGAGGCAGAAAAAGTTGAGAGGGAGTTTTTGCTCCATAAATTGTGATAGCAGTGAAGTCAGCAGAACACCAGGAATCATTTCCGACTGTTTTTACACGTTAATTAATCCCATTTGTTTTGAAAATACGTCCCACATGACACTATCTCCTCTGCCGCTGAGTGGGTGGGGACATTCACATGTAGTGATAGAAGAAATATGACCAATGCAGAGCAAAGAAAAAGCTGAAGAGGAAGGCAAGTAATACAACTTGAAGCTCCCCACACACTACAATGCCCTGCATCCAGCATGCCTAAGCATCTTGCATGAAAATTCTGGTAAATCCAGAATACTAAAAATATTCTTTTTTTCTAGTGAGAAACAATGCCACACATTCAGAGAACTTTTAAATGGTGGCTAAAATACCATTCCCCTCCCCCACCTTCCTCCCAATATTTTCATCTACAGAAATACTCATAAAAACACCAGTGCTTTTTTTCCCAGAGCAATGTAACTTTATCCAACACCTCAGGTTGCTATCAGAAGTCTACTTTAGCAATACTCCTGTGCACAGTGTTTATTACTTTTAAGAAAGAAACAGAACTGAGGCTACAGAAACAGAAACATTTTCAACATTTTGATTATATAAACTAATAAATATTCTCCTCCCAGACCTACAATCCTAGAAGACAATACTTCCTGAAAATAATTTGTTTCTTATTTTCCATATTAAAAAAAATTAACAATCAATAGAGAGGTCAAAAGGTTTTCTTCGCTAAATATTTTTATAGCACTTTATCTTTTTTTCTTCCCCCTTTCTTCTAGTGAAGGACACCCACCATCAGCAAGCTGTAATAATCACAGCTTCACCTTCTTTGCAATTTCAGTTGAATTTCAGATATGGACTCATGCACAGAGGTGACAAACACATGATTACAGGTATTTGCTCCAGACAACTGTGCTTCCCTTCCCTCCTATGGTTTATTCCCTGTCCTTATGGCACCCTGAATGCCAAGCAAAGACTTGGCTTATCATATCCTTATCCTGCATCACCAATTCAAAGTGCAGTAGCAGATATATTGAAAGCAAATTGTTTTTATGCGATTTATATTTGTGTATGCCACTGAATCATAAGGGCTATTAAGTCTTCAGGGCAGGAATCATCTCTGATGGTAAATGTGTCACATTTATTCAGTAGATACACAGTCCAAAATTAGGTTTCAGTTACACTGAAAAGACAATATCAATAATCAATAACAATTATTTTCTAGCTTTATATTTATGCAATAAATAACATCTGCATTAGTTATGAACATAAGGTTATTTTATGAATTTTTTCAAGTTTACTCCTACCAAAATTAAGAAGAGGAAATCCTTTGTGTTAAAATAATGAAACAGGAACTCTGCTTAGGTTTGTAATTATGATCTTTCAAAGCTTCTTGATTTAAGTGCCATCCTGAAGAAAAAGGAATTAGAAGGAAGAGTAACCTAATTTTATCTTTTCATCTCTTCCTACTTCCACCCAGATTTTTTGAAGACATGTCATGTTTTCCTGCGATAAAAGTGTAATGGATTCTATCCTATCCTTTCCCATCTCCTCTGTAGTTCTGTACAGTCAGATGAATACAGTTATGAATGGAGGAGAACTGGTTTGTAGCTCCCTCTGGAACTTAAAAAGGAAAATTTGATGACTTGGCAAAGCTCATTTGCACTCAGCAGCTTGACTAAAATCTGTCTCAGGAAAACAAGAAAACTATGTGAAACAAGTGTTAGAATGGGCTGCCTTGCACAGGCTTGGGCTGTCCTCAGTATCTGCTGCTTCCTTGAATATACTTCAAAAAATATCATTCACTCACCAAATTGCCAGTGCTCTTTATTTAATATAGTGAGTCAACAAACACACTGGGAGTTTTTTCACATGTGGAATAACGATGATTTCAAATCAAAAAACAGCTAAAACCAAACCCAAGAAAATCATCAAAGAAAAAAACACTGCTGAAGCTATTGAAAAATTAAGCTTTAATAAAAATTTACCAGACTACTCCTGACTGCAGGGTTAATGCCAATACTTGCTGAACAGGGAGAGAAAGCAATGGTTGTCAGAGCTGCCACTACACAATAACTGTCAGGGAATGTTGGCCTTTCAGTGGTGGGGACAGTAGGACACCCACTGACCACAGCACAAAAACTTCATTAAAAGGGCCTCCCACTACACACAGCAATCAGTATTTATATTTCATGATATCATAGATCTTTAATGTGCAGTTCAGATCCCTTTTGGCTCCAGAAATAGGAGGTAACCAGGGAGGGAAGGCAATAGCAGGAGCTCCAGGAGCTCACCTAAGCTGCATTCCCCCATGGATTCAGCTCACAGTGTCTGGCTGCTCCCTGAGCCTCAGCAACTACAGCAAAATGATCCACAATAAATCATCTGTTGGAATAATGATGACATTAAAACTAAATGACCACCATAACTGATTCCTAGAACTACTGACAAAATACAGTTGTAGAGTGAACCCTGAAATTTTTACTATAAATTATTTATTCATGCTAAGAAACTTTTCTTCTTTCAGTATGTCGACATTCTTAAGCATTGGTAGGAGTCTGTGGGAATCACTTGACAGGGAGATATCCAGTTACCCATTGGCCACATCAGTGTTCTTTTCAAATCCCCATAAAGTTAGAATGTGTTGAAAAAGCACCATGTAAAATCTAAAGTGGTTATTGAACCTGCTTGTGTTTGTAACATACCTTGAAATGCAAGGTTAATATCTGGATTTCACAACTAACAGAGCAAGTCAGAAAGTGTATGGGTTTCCTGAGCACATGCACGAAGCTGAACGCAGCTGAGCAGAAATAGTACTGAATAATTCTCTCTTCTAGTTATGTACCACCCCCCACCATGCATAGAGTTTTGAAACTTGTGTTATTACAGTTCCTAGAAATGAATGATTTCTGAAACTGGTCATTGTATCCTTAAAACAAAATAGAACCACTGAAGTACGAGTTTACTATTGGACAGTTTGTCCTCTGGATTTGTTAAGAGAACTTTTGTTAAAGAAGTTCCTAGCATTTGAAGTGGTTATTCCAATAAATAAATAAATTTATTCATAATTATGAAACATGACTCTACAGATGGACCAACACAAAACTAATCTTTCAAAAAGGACTCAAAAAAAAAAAAGAAAAATAAAAAAGGGAGAGAAAGAAACAGCTGCAATTAGTCTCCCACCTTTAGATTATTAATCACAAAGTATCTACTAATTGGCCTTTTATGCTGAGTTAAGTAGTTACACAGCTTGTAGTTTTTATTTGTCACAAGTAAGTTATTATTTCAGGATTCAAACTGTGCTTTAAAAACTTGACTTAGGAATTGGAACTGTCCTTTGCAGACATTGGACTAGTCTGTGCACTCCAACTGCTTTTGTAGTTTGATCAATAGGTCACCAGCTCTCTGGCTTCTTGTCTTGCATTAACTGGCAACAACTTTGATAAGTAAACTAGAAAACACCACAGCATCCAACAGCTTAGGTGCATACATTTGACTTCTTCTTACACACAATTATGGACAGAGAATATATAGTATATTTATGGGAATAAGAATCCAGAGGGTTCTAATTTAGTATATACAAGAACAACATGTATGAAATTATATACACAGATATAAAATTACTGGTAAACATTCAGTAAGAGAAAGGAAGGGCAGACTGCTCATCTTCTGCCAGGGGCCAACCTCACCAATTACAGTTTTCTCTAAGTCACATTTTTACTGCTTGGTTTATTTCTTATTTTTGTCACAAATTGAGTAACAAAGGCAAGTTAATTTGTGGTAATATACTTGGAAATTAGCATTGACACTGTTATATGAAAAACACTAGAGGGAAAAAACATAATACAACAAAAATCAAATATTTACAGAAATACTCAGAAGGATTAATGACATTATTCCTTTTTCCATGGACTCCAAAATACAAAAGAGAAACACTAAGGGAGTCTTCAGTTTTCCCCTCAGCCTCTTTAGCAACTACTTTTTCCAGTTTGTGTCCATTCCAGTGTGATACTTCCTTCCTGTTTATTCCTTGGACACTTTTCCCTGTAGGAAACAGGATGTTAGCTGTAGGCAAAACACTGTTTCCCTACCACAGTGTGACTGAAGTGCTGGGGTTTGTCCATGACACTGAGATTTCACTGCCTACAGTGGCATCAAGGAACATGTCCCTCCCACTGCATGGAACAAGTTCCCATGTTTGTCTGCCTTTGATAACATCCGTATACTGTGTTGTACAACAAGAGAGTTCTAACTGATTTAAGTTCTCACAATACTTAGGATAGTAGGTTCTTAGGCAGGAAAAAAAGGGGTTGAACCTGCTAATGGTTGCATGTGAGTTAAGTAGACACACAACAAGAAATCAGCTTTCTTATCATCCACTGGAGGCACGAGGACCTTACAGTCCCTTCAATGCTCAGGCTTACAGGTCCCCAAAACTAAAACACTTTCTTCTTGTTGAAACTGTCTTTTCTGGAGCAAAAGGGGAGATCAGACATAACTTCCATAGCACTCTGATGGTCCTGGGGTATGGCTTATAACTATGGGAGAGGGCAAAGACAACTATTACTGCAATGAGAGGACAACACACATCAATGCATGCTGTAATATCTAGAGAGAAGCCTGTGGTGGCTGCAGACACACTAGTTTAGAGCTGGATAACTTGGAGTAACCAGCTCTGGTGAATGCCACTCAGTTTTGTGGAAGAATTAATGAATTAAAGAAAACTGTGTGCCTGAATGCATTATGTATATTAAATTTGATTATCACTACCAAGAAGCTAGATTTTAATTATGTTATCTGTTTATTCCTTAGTGTCTTAACAAAAACAAACAAACAAAAAATCAACAGTTTATAAGGTAAGAGATATGACATAGCAGTTTTATGAGATTTCCCTTCTTTAAAATCATGGGGCAGATTCCACCTCAGTTTGCATCCCGCCACATCATTTGCTCTGCTACAAAATGACTGCAACTACCACTGTTATGACTGGCATCAATACAAGCCCTTTAAGCTCTGAAGTAAGTAAATAAATAGATTAAAAGAAAATTTATCACAAAGTGGGTTACTGACAAACCACAATAATTTCCCAGCAAAGCTCAAGCTTCTTAAAGAAAAGAAAGAACCTGGTATCTCCTGAGGCCAGTGCAGCCTCTCAATTTACACTGTGTGGTGCTGGAAGAGACTCTAAGTAAGCCACAGAGACAAGCATTAAATCTACTGCTTTAAAACGCTGCATCCTCTCATTCGAAGAGGTTCATTAAGCAAATGTGACATATAGCACTGCAAACTCTTTACATGCTGCAAACATTTCCTTACAAATCAACAATAATAAAGAAATCCAAGCCTGATCCTAACGCTTTTATTTTGAAACTTCAGTGAAGAATTGAGATTTAATCTCACCCAAATTGAATTAAGCACCTTAAATTAGCAATACAAATTCAGTATTCCTAAGCTCTCATGAATCTAAGTGACAGGTGAAGAAAGACCTCCAGCTCAGACACACAGAGTACTTGATCAAGACAGAAGTGAACACAGCTCACTCATATTTAAAACATTCTTTCATATATTTTTAATAAAACAACTGATACAAATTCAAACCCAACTTCATAAATCAAACATTATTCAATGTATGAGGCTTCAAGGTTTCCCCTGTTATGGCTGTGAGCGTGCCTGTCTCTGAGACAAGGGTTTTGCACTTGAATGCTTGAGGTTTTATGAAAGGTTTATTGGATTTCACAGTCCCTTAAGGGGAAACCCTTTAAATGTCTTTGCAATTATAAGTCTAATAACAATTTCAGCTCTTGGACAGAGCCTTGACTTGACAAAGATAAGGAACTGGAAGTTGCTCAGTCAATACAAAGCTATTAATCTCTGTCACCCTGCTGTCATTGTGGCTCAGGGAAACAATGTAGTTTCTTGACCTACGTGAAGCCGTGTAGTGATTTTATTCAGGATGTCAGCATTCATCAGCACAGATTTTGTCACACCCTGACTCACTTGAAGAGCTCCCAGTTCTTTATCTTGACTGCATTGACACCCTTCAGATACCAGGAATTTGTTTCAGTCTCTGCTTATTATTATTATTTAGCACTTACTCATGCGTAAAAGCCTCCGAGAATAAAGTTTAGAGCTGGAATATGAGCGGTTCCATCACTGCCTTCTGTGTCCTCAGAGGACAGTTTGAAGTTGCCAAATGCTACACGTGCTTGCATATTCAAATGAAGGTTAATGCTGTTCATCTTCAGTAAAATTAGATTAGTATTTTTCCTTAGTGGTGTGTTTTTTAATGCCTTCCTTCTCTGATCTTGAAATGTAGTGTGAGAAAGCTGATCAAACTCTTAGGAAATTATCCAGACAATGTTTTCATTTTTGAGCAAGAAATGCACAGTTAGTGCGGGTTTGCCTCAAAGAAGCCAAATTTACCTTTCCTTCTTGGTTAGTGTCCCCACTGTATATGAGAAGCCACAGCACAGCTTAGGCTTTGTGAGCAATGAAAAGACCCCTCACTGTGTTCCAGACGACTTTGGAGAAGACTACAGTGATAGTTTAATGGATGTACATCAGTAATCTGCTGACATAAATATTAAGACTTCCATTAAATCTCACATGTAAGCAGCAAATTGATGTAAAAAGCAGTAACCTAACCTTTCCACACAAAATGACAACTGCACTGAAACCTTTAATAAATATTTGCTAAAGGAATTATTGAGTAATGAAAATGTGTACCACCAAAAATCTAATTAAATTATTAGGAGTGTATGAATGATAATTAGATGGGTTATTTTAACTGTTAAACAATATTTAAAATGTTACACTAAGCAATATATATGAACCTAGCAACACCTAGCAAATGTTTATGATCTTCCTAACAAAACACTTAACAGTACAGTATTTCTGTGCTACACTAAATGTAACTTCACTGACTTCAGCAAAACTAGTCTAGAATCTCTCTGAATAAATAAGATTTTCAAAGTGAAATGACATTCTACCAAATCTGCAATGTTGATAATTTTATATTGTATAATGAATATGGATGATACTGTAAAATTGCAAGGGTTTTGTGTTTCTGGGGTTTGTGTTTTGTTTGGGGGGGTTTTTAGTGAGTAATTTGAATACAAGGAACTACAAGAGAAAACTAACTAACTAAGACTACAGCAATCAATTAGATTTCTTTCAGAAATCTAGGAGTTTTCTGTTAGCTTTTCTTTTTTTGTTAATCAATTCTTCTTCACTCTTCTGTTTGTCCCTTTATGATGTTCCCCTCTGTCCTACTACCTTTGCATTCTTACTCTTTCTTGCCCTTGCATCTGTCTCTACCCTCCATCTGTTTTGCTGAACAGGTTGCAGAGCAAGTTATATAATAATTTTGAACTCCTCCTGCTGAAATTGGCTGCAACCAGCTTGCTGGTCTTACACTTGCTGAGTCAACCTGCTCCTTCAGACACAGCCCTTCCAGTGTGCGAGGCTGACAGAGGCAGTGCTGCCTCAGCAAAGTCATCCCAACAAAGGTGAGAGTGGGGAGCAGCTAAAATAAACTAAGAATTAGCTGCAAATGAAATTTTTGGCTGTTTTCTTCTCTGTAGGCTTCAGAGTATGAAGGTTTTGAAGTTATTTCATAATGTAGGTTCACGTGGTTGGGGAAAGCAGTTCTTTTTATGCTGGACAACCCTAAACTTCAACTAGCTCAGAAGATATTCACAAAAGTGTCTTCTGGTAGTTCCAGAAATTGAAGTGAACGAGAAAACTGAATTAATGTATCATTTGTCTTCTTCTAGGTTTAATCCTGTCAAGGCAAGAATCCATGCTTGTTGAAGACTCTAAAGCTGTTCCAGCAGCAGAGGATTAGCACCTACAGGTGCAGTTGGAATTGCTATTTTTCTCCTACTTCCTTCTACACTGATCTACTCTTCATTAAACCAATTGCTCATATCATTCAATGTATTTTCCTCCTCAACTATCACACTCTCTCCTTCTTTCACTCTTTCTGTGGTCTTTATCTTTTCCTCTTCAGTTCCATGAATCACATTTTCTATTATTACAGCCATTACTAGGAAGGATTACCAATCCTTACCTTATGACACATCTTACATACTATGGATATGCTTCCAATTTTCCTAACTCTTTAAGCCAAAGCCCTTCTCCCTGCTGTCTGTGTGTATATATGTGTAAGTGTTTATGCATGCACATGTGCAGCATCTGGCATAATAAGCCCTCAGGTACTGGGGGCTGTTAATACACAGTAACAACAAAAGCAACAACACAGAGGATAATACCAGTTACAAAGCCCAGGTTTGTCTCATTCATTCTGTTCTCTCACACTATTTAATTAATACTTGCTTATCAACACCAGCCAGTACTTTTCATCCTTCTGGGCCAGTGCCAGCACTACACTGCAGTCTGAGCAAGTGTACTGTGAAATGTACCCTCTCTCATGCCCTGGCACTCTGCACAGCTGCCACCTTCCCCAGCCTCTCAATGCAAATCAGATGGGGTTGACAGGAGGGCTCAAACTGATTTTAAGAGGCAACATTTTTGTACAATGACTGATCTCATTATTAACTTAGCATTTTCTTCTTTTCCTTTCAGTTTCTCCATTCTTGAATTCCACTTGCTACTTTCTTTCCAATACTTCACAAAATTATATTCTTGGATATGCCCAAACCTTATTTCTCATTCTCACAACAAAACACCACGGGGTTTGTTTTGGGGCGTTTTTTGTGATCTTTGTTAATCCTGTTGTTAGGTATTTATCTGCATGCCACTTCACTTGAGCAAAGGAGATTTCCCACAGTCCTTCACATTTTCTGAGACATGGACAGTATCACACATGGCCCAGCAGGAGCAAGGGATGCCCCTGTGGCTGCTGGCCCTGCTGGAAGGGTTCCTGGGAAGGACACAGTGCCATGTGAACCTGGCAGTGCCTGGTACCACCCTCCTGGCCCGTTCTCTGGGCAGCCAGATGATGCACCAAATATTTCCTCCTGGCTTTCTTCTCCTCTTTCTCATCACTTTTATAACACTGTGTTCAACCATTATTGTAAATATAAATGGTTTTACCTCATTTGAGCCAGTCTAGACCCACAGGATCAAAAAAATCTAAAGCAGTTCATATTTCACACCAATTTCCAATGCCAATTGTTCTTAAAATGTCACTTGCAAGATTTTGCCTCATTACATAAGAAATCTAAAATATTACCTCAGTTTTAACATATGGCAATTCTTGAATTCTGATGCTCTTTCTTTCCCTGTCTTTATCTAAAGACCAAGGACTTCAGTTTCAATTTTATCTTGCTAGATGATAATGTGTTTGTAGTGGCCAAATAATTAGTGACTGTTAAACACTTTTGGTACCTAGAAGCAGTGTTCTGAATATCTAAAATACCACATAAAAGCTGTGTGTTATCCATACTCTTGTTTAGGTGTGGTAGTTTGAAAAAAAAATCAATAGTAAGGAACAATTTAAGTAAATATAGACCTGTATGATAAGGTAAAAATCACTCAGCTCAGAAGATATTCAAATATTCATATGATTAAAGATAGAGGGGTCTTGATGAACCACAAGGAAATTCTCTTTTTTCAATGGATGTTTAATCTCACATTCTCTCTGACTAAATCACATTGAAGTGAAAAATGCTTTAAGAACATAGGCTTTGTAAAACCAGAATATCTGATTATTTAAATTGAAGTAGATGTTAGTGACTCTGGCATTCTAATGTTTCACTGTATAAATATTTTCATTTATAATGTATGTCATAAAGGTGAGATTGCACCTCAAACCTTTCTCCTTTGCATTGACTAGAACAGAGGCTTATCCAGAAATGCCTCCTGAGCTGCAGAAGCTGTAAATCAGTGGAGTTGCAGCATGTGGAACAATGTACCTCTCCCCAACTGCTTACTGCTTTTTAATAAATGAGATCAGGTTAAAATGTATTTTAAAACAATTGAGAATATATTATACAGAATGATTTTGTAAGTCAAAGTATTTCTTTCCACTGTTTTGGCCTGATTTTTACAAACCAATATTTCTATTACTGTTTCTTTTTGCTCAAGCACTCTGAAGCAACACTACTTCCCACTCCATTTAAATTGGCTTTAAGAGAGAGCAATAGCTGTTAGTGATTTATAATGAAGTAAAGAAGAATCAAGCCAAATATTTCTCATTAAACCTCCAGTTTACTTTGACTGTGCCTCACTTCATCATTTTGAATAACACTCCTCAGGAGAATTTACAAATCAGTATTTATGCTAATTATTTTCAAGATTTTTAGAAAAACTTGCTGTCAGTGCACTGAGTAATGAAAGAGGAGATGAAAAATGCAGTGCTTCATCTACAAGATGGCCCAGTAGAACAGGAGCACAGCAAACCTTTGTTTGACAAAGGGCTGGAGCAGTTCCAGTGCTCACTCACTGAATGTCAGAAGCATGAGAGGATTTTGCTTCATTAAATTAGAAATAGAACTGCAAATTACTGAGCTCCCCACCCCAGCATATATCTATGGGGAAAAAAAATACCACACCCATGCAAAAAAATTTCCTCAAAACAAAACTACAACTAAAAAAAAGCTTTTTCATTCTGATATAATCCAAAATTAAAAAAAAAAAAAAAGACATTAGATTTAAAAGGAATTTGGAAAGTCCCATGTCAATAATTTCAAAACCTTATTTATTCTTTCTTTGAAGTCAAAATCTGGAACAAAAAAGACCTTGGTTTTATGAAGCACTTCAAATACAACAGAACCATGTAGGCTACAATAGGATGCACTCAGGTGATCAGATTCCCACTCCAATGCCTTAAATAAGTCTCTTGCACTCTCTTCCAGTGAGATCGAAAATGAAAAACGAAATTGTATTTCTTAATATATATCAGAATTTCATGAAATAATGTTCTTAAAAATTCTGAAAAGAATTCTGTCTCGCTGAGAGCAACTTCAAGCATGTAGATTTGGTAGGATTTTCCATGTGTTGTATAGTGAAAGCTAAATGTAAAAGTCAACGTAATGTCAACCAAATGATCAACCAAAGCACCAATGACAAATTTCAGCCAAAGTTACAGTAACTCCTATGAAAAATGTATAAACAAACAAAATCCCCACAATCTTAGATAAAGAAATCAAAGAGCTAGCACTGTAAAAATTTTCTGCTGACAGGAAGAATGTGTTTAAATGAAAATCAAGTCTTTCCCACATATATTTTTAGTCCATTATGAAAGCTCCAACAATTCCAGTCAATTCCAACAAACATAGGATTACAATTAATTTTTGTTTAAAAATACATCCCCATATCTTTCCTCTACACTAAGTCACTTACTGCAAATAACTGAAAGTAGCTGATTCACAAAAGGCCTTTTTTATGGTAATTCCCAGGTTTGCTGTTCTGATGACATAGAGGAGTCTCTCACTGAAGGTTCAAAGACAGTAATGGGAGTAATATAAATAACAGATATGAAAATGACAATTAGGAGGAATGGTTCAAGTAGTAAAGGGACTGTCAAAGTAGAGTCAGGAAAGCAAAAATAGGTTGTAAAAGGAGTAATGAACATGTTAGTGAACATGTTCTAACTGGTTCTAATTCTGATAGCTCAGCTGGGGCCACTGGTGGAAGGGAGGAGAGTGGAGTCATGAAAGTCAGGAACAGCCCAGGCTGAATTCCACATTTGATAAGTTCATTTATTTCAGAGCTGTAACTAGGTAGCTGTATGTTACCTCAGTTATATTCGCAGTCACACATCCCAACTGCCTGAAAAGATGCCTGGAGGTTTGGGTGTAACTATTGCTGGCCACATTGTCACAGGTGAATCATGGGCTGGTAAGGACCTGAGTCCTGAGGCAGGTCAAGAGCAAGAGAGAGACCAAGCGCCAATGTCTGACTAATTAAAAAACCATCCATAACTCTCTACTATGGTAATTAGTCCCTCAAAGATATGAGGATTTCAAACTCAGACCTGCAATGAAGCCTTCTTTGCATTTATAAGTAGTTGTAGACACAAACCCCTCATGCAGTGCCACAGGCTGAGGGCAGAGAGGCTGGAAAGCTGCCGGGGGGAAGGACCTGGGGGTGTTGGTGGGCATTAACCAGCGTGTGCCCAGCTGGCCAAGGAGGCCAATGCCACCCTGGCCTGTGGCAGCAGCGCCAGGGCAGGGGTTGTCCCCTGTGCTGGGCACTGGTGAGGCCACACCTGGAGTGCAGTGCCCAGTTCTGGGGCCCTCGCCCCAAAAATGATGTTGAGGTGCTGAGCATGTCCAGAGAAGGGCAATGAAGGTCTGGAGCACAAGTCCTGTGAGGAGCAGCTGAGGAAGCTGGGGAAAGGGGGGCTCAGCCTGGAGAAAAGAAGGCTCAAGGGGGACCTTCTTGCTCTCTACAACTCCCTGACAGGAGCTTGTAGTGAGGTGAGGGTCAGTCTTCTCCCAGGTAATGAGTGATAGGACAAGAAGGAATGGCTTCCAGTTGCACAGGGAAGGTTCAGGTTTGATATTAGGAACAATTCCTTCACTGAAAGAGTCATCAGGCATTGAGATAGGCTGCCCAGGGAAGTGGCGGAGTCACCATTTCTTGAGGTATTTTAAAAGACATGTTAAAAGTTAAGCAGAGGGACAGTATTTCTCACTCATTCAAGTCACACCAGTAGATAATCTGTACCCACTATGGCCCCTGCAAAGTCAGTGGGACAAAGTCCTAACCCCATCCCTGGGAAATACTTCTAAGTAAATGTGTGCTAATTAATAATATTATGGCATCTCCCTGCTTTAATGTTCATTCAAAATACATTCTCTAACTAATTGCTTCAGGCTTTACCTTACAAAGACGAAGGTTAAACAGAGAAATACTCAAATACACCTTCCTTTTTCCTACAGCTCACTAAAGATGCACAGCCCTGAGTCTTGCAGAGTAACATAAAAGGCTTTCTCTGACCTAGAACCTGGATTATTCAAGCAGTCTATTAGCTACTTAATTTTGGGCGCAATGTGACCTTCCACGGGGATTTTGATGTGAGCAGCACATAAGCAGATGCCAGGGGGTAGTCAGAGTGCCACCAGTGCCTGGGAGCGGGTTCATTGCAGCACTGAGCTACTGAGCTATAATTTAAAGGGTCAAAAGCCTTCTGTTATTTTCTTACGAGGCTTTTCTCTTTTGATGACTGTGCTAACAGACCCTGTTCTATTTATTCATTGAAATTTATGTTTATATTCCATGTGAGATGCTCGTCTATCTGCCAACCTGTGTCAGCAAAATTATAAACCTGTCAGAGAGACAGTATTTTAGTAGTAACCTACATTGGCTGTAAAAAACAAATGCAAATGATCAGACAATTACTTATATGCAATGAAAATAGCATTTTCTAACAAATCATGCTGCCAAATAAAATAGTGGCACTACTTATCTTTAAAACAATGAATCTGTATCATCTACTTTGAATCACGTTAAGTTTTTTGAAAGGGTTTATTTCATTTACTACCTTAAGAAAATTGCAGGCAATTTCAGATACATTCAGAATGTGGTTAAACATGGAAGTGCCAAACAACCTTCCCGAGGCATTTTGCAAAGCTGTGCTGAAATTCAATACAGTTGACTGAATTCAACCACACAAAGTTATCTCCCCTAGTCCATAGGTGTCAATACACTCGAAACTGCCATGTCAATATGTAGCAAGGTATTTGCATATTTACCTGATAAAAACTCTTCATTCTGCTCAAGCAGCAGTTTTGCCATAAAATGGTAATTCCATTGCCTTTCATCTGCGTGGCTGAGGTTTTTACTTCATGGAATTAATTCAACTCAGTAACAATGTAGTACTGGGTGTGGAGGGGAGAGGAGGAGAACCACAGGTTTCTGACACAGCTACAGGGAAGAAAATTATCTCAGGATCTAAAGTCTTGGCTTTAATCTTGTATTTACAGGTGGAGAAGAACTAAAATTTATGACCTAATGCCACAAAAAGGTCTGCAGCAGTCTTATTTGGACAGTACATTTACAAATGTGTTTTACTCTCTGCTAAACCTTTACAGTGCTCATATTATCACTAAATAAAGAGAAGAGATGGCAAGAGGTTATCTGGAGTATTTTCTTGCCTCCAGGTTTTTATGGAAGTGTGCTTTTTGCCAGCCTGTTGTGTGTGTGCATGCACAATAACCAATTAGTGTCCCAGGCTTTAAATTAGTTACAAAATTAATCACAGCATATTACAACTATAAAACAGCACTTGTAATATGTGCTCATTTTATAGATAAGCCAAATTAGCGTAGCCATTGCAAATGAGCTCTATTTCAGGAGTTGCAAAGACAAACAGATCCCATCCTTCAGTCTCTGTATGTACAAGGATTACGAAGGATTTGATTCATAATAGCCAGACTAATTATATTTACACACTCAGGACATTCTTTGATACTAGTTCAAGTTTCCATTCAAGAACCATATAAAATATTTAAATGTATAAAGTCATACCTCTTTTAAATGTTATAAAGTGATATAAAAATCTTATTTTATTGAAAAAAATAAGATTAATGTTAAATCCATGTATTCATTTTTAATTAGCATGCCATTGAAGATGAAAATCTAACATCTTGTCTTCCACTTAAGATACTTCACATTCTCCTAGCTAAAACATATTTTGTAAGTTTTTCCAATTGGAAGTTTCTTCTCTACTTCCTCCCCTTCACCCTTAAAAGTCAATAATTGTTTAATCCTTTTATTTGATACTTTTCTATGGGAATGAGGATTGATAATTCAGCTACTGGAGAAAGAGGTCCAGAGTTTACCTGTAAACAGATGAATGCATAATTATTCCTGCATCATCTCCTTGAATCTTATTTATCCCCGTACTCATGAGTTTCTCTGCAGTTTCAGGTTTCCTCGTGTGAGTGAGAGAATAAGAGAAAATGGGAGAATGAATTTCACTCACCCCCAAAAAATCTGAGGAAAGTGCTCCATGAGCTTTCCCTCATTCTTGGGTCTAGATATTTATACTTCAGAGAAAGAAGTTCTGTTACATCTACACAGCTTCAGACCAATTTTTAAAAGAACTAAGCATGCTGAGGGGCAAAGTCTTTTAAACCTTTCGTCTTAGGTGTCACAACGGGAACTGTGCTGGTGAGTGTATTTGAAAATCTCATCCTGATATATGTGCCCTAGTTGGAGTTAAGATCTTTTAAAATTCTGTCTCCAGCTATAAATGCTTGAAAGTTGGGCTCTGGACTCTTCCAGGTTTATTTTCATTTGACAGATCTTTTCAGGGTTTCTGAGCATCTACAGTTCATGTTCAAGTCCACATGACCACTGGATACTCAGCATGTGTGAATTACAGGCCTATTCTCATTTCTGGATATTCTGGTTATTCCTTACTGGAAAATGAAGTCTGCTTTTCACACCCCTTTCTCAGTCACATTCTTCAACAATGTAGCTTCAAACTAATTTCTTTGCCTTGTGATCCCTTTAGCAGTTAAACACTGGCCAAATTACTTCCTCAGATTCATTATAAAGACATTCTAAATGACATAATGTGCTCCAAAAAAGCTTGTGACAAGACAGACAGCCAAGGGACTGAAAGGTGATAGTCTTTTGCCATTTCTGAGTGATGTGGCTGCCAAACCTCATGGACTTGAGGTTTAACCTTGCACAGACAGTGATCTGTCTTCATGAAAACTGACTGTCACATGCACATGCCTCAATTTCACAGAGGAAGAACTGCAACTGTAAAACAAGAGAACCTTGGACATCCCTAAAGAGAAAAAATGTGTAAAGCTTTCAGGGCCTCACCAGCAGCTAAAATTAACCCTGAATCACCCATGTGGATATATTCTGATGCAAACAAATTTGCCACAAGCCATAGCAATTACTATCACGACAACTGGAAATGAAAGTTTCTTTCCTATACCAGAGCTAAAAAGCTACTAACTCTTCATTAGCACGGAGCCACTTTTTGTCTGCAAGGACAACCCAAGTTGCCATCCTAAACTTGGTTTGAGAGGCTAAGAAAGCATTCAGCATAACAAAACATGCACTTTTAGTCAGGATCATTTAATGCCACTGTTCTGTGTTGAGCAAATCTCTTCATTCTTCCATCACCCTCACAGAAAATATAAACAGCCATTAGGAGCCAGAAGGACTGAGGGAAATGCAGGGGTTTAATTGCTTTGCCTTGGGAATGTTGCAGAAGTTGGTCTTGCACATTGTAAACACTGACAGCTCAAACAGAGATTTATCTATGAATTAGAACTGCTTTAAAAAGAACACACACGAACCTGACAAAAGTACTGACTGAAGACAGAATATCAGCTCATTAAACGACACAAATGAAGGAAGGGGGCACCCATGGCCGATGTGCTGTGTCCATCTGGGATGCTTTGGGCTGACAGGGACAGCACATTGCTGAGCGACAGAGCTGGGGAGGCATGGGAAGGAATGCAAGGAGAACCATTATTGCCCTGTACAGAAAAGAAATGTATTTATTGCCAGACTCTTTCCTCTTTTAACACACTGAGAGCAAACAACCAGCACCATGTCAGTAATGTAGGTAATTTTAACTGGAGAAAATGCAAAGGTGATCATTTATTGTCCTGCTACGAGCAGGAATCTTAATAATCCAGTCAGATCAAGGATGGCAAAGACTTTTAAAACTGCATGCACAGTAGTTAAGACAATAGGGAATCCCTGCTTGCACGTGAAGCAATTAACACAAATCAATAGTAACTACCTGGTTCTGTTTCACCAGTGTTGAAATACAGAGGTGACTGCTATTCATACCACAGTGTGTGAAACACTAAGTTATACACAGCTACATAAAAATACACATAAGGGAAGAAATATTTTCCCATTTTCTAAAGAGATCTCTAATCCTCATAAACATGTAAACAGCCAACAGATAAAATTAAAATAAATTATACTATATACAGTGAAAACAATGGGCTTTGTGGTCCAAGTTAAAACAAGTATTTTAACCACATCTCAGTTTTGCCAAACTCCAATATTTTATGGCAACTCAGAGGTTACTGTAAAAACCTTTCCTATTGAAATAAAATTTTTGCATGAAATTTTCTGATTTCAGTTTGAATTCAATAAAAGTGATATAAATCTCAAGACCTGAGTGAGAAAGCTAGAGGAAATTATTTATAGGTTGATGGTTTGGGGTTTTTTTAATAGACTCATTATTTCAAACCAAGCTCATGATATTTACATATCAGAACTGTGCAATTCTGTTTTTAAGGGCTTCTTTTAGATCACAGCATAGTCATGGGAGGATATAACCAAGCTACCAATAAAATCAAGAAAAAAGTTTGAATTAAATTTCATACATTCTAAATGAAATTTAAAATCTATTGGGGGGAAGGGAAGTCTGTCATCTTTTTATTTGTCTCATATTTGCCATCTACTACCATTCCTTTGGGTTTAGAAAACTTACATGTCAATACTGCAAACATACAGATTTCTCACATCATTCCAGCTAGACACATCAGAAAAGTCAAAGGTTTTAAAGAAACTTTCTTAATAAGAAGGAATTCCTCCTGTTTTATAAAAGGAGAACTAAATTGCTGCAGTGCCAACACAGCCGGAGAAACCCTCATGTTTGGGAGGTGGCAGGATTAGCACAGAAACTCTGGGTGTAACAGTCACTCTGCTCCAAAACATTGCACATGCAACCTGCATGAAGTTATTTACTTGACATTAGCAATCAAATTGGGAATAGTGCTCAGATTATCCAAGTCCCCTGACTATGTCTTTATCACAGATCATTCTCCCTTTAATAAATGCTGATGTCTGTTTCATGGAGGTGGTTACAGGAGATAAGCCATTATTAGAAAAACCAAAAATGTGGAAGCATCCAAAGCCCATCTCTGCAAAATCTATATTTATACAATGCCCACTCTCAGCAGGTACAGCTAATTACCTTACTAAGTAACAGCACAAGGCATTCAGTTTTACTCCAGTAAAAAGCACTCCAGCGCTCTGCTGCACTAAACATCTACCTGCCTATTTGTTCCACCCCTGCAAATTAGGAAGGAAACTACATGCTGCTACAACCAGTTCCTCAGAGGAAGCAGCTGTGTTCCCACCACACTTCCAAAACAAGCAAGTGAAGTGCTATTACTATGATTAAAGAAAATTAATTCTAGATTAGGCTGTTTCAAGACACAGTAATAAATTGCATCCTTACCTTTCAAATTGCCCACTATCTTTATTAATTTTCCACTTATGGCATGGACTGTTTTAGAAGACTTCATATGATCTAACTGAAAGGTAGAAAAATGGTTTTGCCTATATTATGCTCACTCTAAAATAACCCTTGTTTTCCACTTGATATAAAAAGTCAGCACTACATTAGATAGAACACAGTTGCATGTGTTTTATTCATAAATATTCCTTATGTCACCTACTTGATAATTATAACATGAACCAGACCAGGAAAAGTATCCAGGCTAACTAACTTTTAGGTGGATTGCTTCTTTGCTGGCATAGTTCCAAACCAGAGCAGTTTCCCCATCCATAGGCATATTCATGCCACCATGAACTATCAGATACCAATAGGTGGGTGGGACTGATCGGTGAAGACCAGGGGCACTGCTGTTCTGTGCAGGACAGCATAGTTTGTAAAACTACCATGGTACCATATGTAGAACTGTCACATCAATCACTGGAACTCAGAAGGGGTGCAGGCTGTGCTCAGGTACAGAGAAACACAACTGTACAGTTATTCAAGCCGAATAATCCCTTACACTGGAATCTCAGCAGAAAGCTGCCCATGTTCTTGCAAATAATCTCATGGGAACTTTTAATGGACTCAAATACTCAAAAATTGCATTCAGTCTCATCTGGAAAAAACCCTAAAAGATGACTGTCACAGTGGAGAACCACCTTGTGTCTGGGTTATTAGCTCAGTGGCTCAGGAGGAATAGTGCCATCTGCTGAATAACTCTACTCTTTAAAACATGACCTAACAAAAATCATCTCTCATCTGCTGGTTATTGTACATGGACGAGTTTTTGTCCAGTTAATTTAATAGGAAATTGGTGTAGTGCAGATACTTCAAAACACTTGGTGCCTGCTGTTTTTCCTTTGCCAGTAGAGCATTTCAAGAGCTGACTCACAAAACAAAAGAAATAAAGGGTCTTTTTCAAAATGTTTGCAATGATACTTTGAAGAACCTACATGGGCAAAGAGTATTTGGAACAGTCCAGCAGGGAAGTAAATGTTGGCTGCTAAATGTTACAAGAAAATAGAAGCCTGGAACATGCAACCAATGAGACAAGTCAGGAAGAAAATAAATCGATGTTTACTGTTTCTGCAAATATCCAAGGAAATCCAAAATCCAGCAGTGCAAGCATATGGCATTAAAAGAAACATGATGGAAGAGATTACCATGGGTTCACGCCACCAGCAAAAAGCCTGACTTGCAAAAGGAATATATCTGAAAAAAACTGAAAGAGTGGGATGGAAAGAAGTTTCAGTGATATTAAAAGAACAGACTGAGGTAAACAAGATGAGGTTTAACCACATGACTCTCTTAAGTAACCACTGAAAAAGCTTTGTCCTTCTATGTCTTCCACTGAAAATTCGGCCAAGAATTTCCTTCAGAAAAAGGGGTAGAGGTTAAAGATTCACCATCAAAATAAATACTGTGCATATGGGTGGATATGGGGAAAGTCATGGTAAGCTATTATGGACTTTGTAAACCAAAATAATATTGATAGCTGAAGTGATACTTATGCATAGAAATGACATATATGCAAATCATCAATCACATCAGGAGGGAATGCAAAGAACTGACTGCCATAAAAATTACCAAGTGACGAAGGAAATGGGTCCATTACTGAATCTTTCACTTGGTTAAGCAACCAATACCATCAGATGTTATTCTGTGGTTAATTGCTGAAAATAAAAGACTGAAGCAATTTTTTTAAAACTTATAAACAACTAAGTAAGGCCTAGTAATTAAAAAATCGGATTCAGATTTACACTTTTGATCTTTCTTAGATTTCATGGTACAGAATCCAAATAAACACACTGTTCATATAAATCAAAAGCACTGAGAAAAACCCCTGAGTATATCAAGAGATTTTACTTTAGATATAATTATCTGTCCATTTTTATCTTCTTAAAAAAAAATCAGATATTAAAGGAAGAAATATAGAAATGTATAAATATTCCATGGATCAGACTATGCAAGGTTGTTATCCTGTATTTCTTATTCAGCTACATTTCACAATAAGACTTCTAAGTATAAGAAATGAAACCCAAATTTTCTGAACTACTGGCAGTAATCAAGGTATCTTCCCAAATATTAGAACCAATGCTACCAATAAGTGTTTTGAATGACCAAATTTCTATACATTGCAATTAATAAAAATTCTTTCCACATGATATTTCTCCTTTCATATAATGCATAAATTCCCATAGGTATGGTTCATGATTGTAAACTGGGAAATACAAAAAATATATTTAATGACTCAGAAATGTACCATGTAATTGTTAAATCACTTCTTGCAGATATTTTTCCAAGACTATTTATGTTTCAAAGTGGGTTTTGTTCAGAAAGATGAAATATCATGCACATCTTTTGAGGGAACAGTCTCATGATAATCTTTAAGAACTCTCTGTGAATTTTCAAGTCATCCTGCCAAGCAGCAGAAACCCCCTTATATGAGCTTCCTGACCAGACTTGGAGCATGAGTGATAAACTGAGAACTCGCCATCATCCCATACCCACAGGACTCAATGGGAAAATATCTGCAGGATTTTGTAACTGAAGTGTGTAGGAGCCTTTGCAATTCCTTCAATGAGCATTGAATCAGTCCCATCACCAGCAGCAGAAGTTACAGTCACTGTGAGTAATGTCTGAGCTATCCTTAGGCTGCAGTGTATTTGCATAAACCTTTTGTTGAATTACTTGAAGAACAAAATAAATCAAAATTGAAATCTATTCACAGTTAAATGGCAAGCTGGAAAAGAGATTCAGTGAGTTAAATTATTCACCATGCCCCAGTGAAAGCATATTTCACAGATTCACATTCCCGAGTGAACTCATGCTCTGCCACAGCCTCGCTAAATTTAGCATGAATAAGCATCTCTGGACAAGTAACAGCCAAATAAAACAGGTGCCTTAACATGTACTCAACACCTGTTATTTTGTAGAAAATCACAACCTCACATGCATGGCTCCCATTTGATTTATTAATATTTCCAGTGTGTACAAAGCTCCTTTGTACTGGACACACAAATGGGGCTTTGGGCTAATATGCATCTGTGATTCTCCTCTAAACACAAAATTCAAAGGTCTTCTTTTCTATGCCTGACTGATTTATAGTGCTAAAATATCAGTTGGTTACGTCCACTATAATTTCTGTGAACTACTTTTCCTTATACTCCTTGTGAAATGAGGTGGCGAAAACTGAAAATACCAACTCATGTGATGACATTGTGTTGTTCTTATATAGAGCACTATGAGAGCTGCTAGGGCAGTTCACTCCATCCCATTTGTATCCTGTCTTTTCTGTGTTATAGTCTCTGCACTGAGGCTCTATAAACATGGAAACTGTATTTCACTGGAGTCTATGGACTCCTCCAGAACAGTGCCAGTTTCTACACTAAACTATCCCTTCCAGGAATTCATATCTGATTTTCATTTAACACATTATTTTGTCATCCTCTTGCCTTTCATTAATGTTTGCTCTGTTAAAAGCACTCTGCTTCAAAGGAGATGTTAAACACAACTCTCTCAAAGTTGCTGGTTCCTTTGTGCATGGAATGCAAACACTGCCATGGTACTTCCAAAAAGAGGAAGAACCTTTCCCTGGGAAGGGTTCCTGCACTAATAATGTTCATGTGATGGCACCACAGTGGTCACACCCGTTGGCACCAGTTGCTCCCAGTTCCTGACAGGACACTGTAGAAGTTTATGGAGGAATAACAAACAGAACAGAGGAGCAGAGTTGCACTGTCTCCTATTGCATTTGGAAATGGTGGGAGAACGTGGGGAGCTCTGCCACAGGAGTCCTATTCTCAAACACGAGGACAGCCAGAACAAGGCTCTGGGTGCTAAAGAGTTCTGAAGTTCTGAGTACAGAAACAAAATATACTGGCAAGTGAATTGATAATGCTACTGCTTGAAGAACAACAGAAATCAGTAACAAACACTGACACTAATAAGCCGAATGACTGGCAGTTTGTTCAAAGGCTGGAATAAGAGTGATGAGCAACTCAGTCACATTTGCCAGGAAAAATATTTATTGTATGTTAAAGTATCTCCCACCTTATTGTATAAGACAAATGACTAAAACATAGGCATGTCAATGTGGAAATAAATGTAGATTCTGAAGAATTAAGTCTGCTAATAACAGAATGTTGGATGACAACTGGGTGTCCTTGCTGAGTTCAGATGCTTAAGAAGATTCATAGCTTGCCACAAGAGAAAAATTTATAGAGGTTGGAAACATACTCATTCTGAAATTAATAGACATGATCTAAGAGAAGATACTTCTACCCAATTGAAAAAGTTACAAAAACCCCCCAAAATTATTAAAAAGTAGTAAGAGAGCATGAAGGAGGTAACAACTATGTGAAGAGTAGACAGCTGCAAGAAAAGAAAGCTACAGAAAGAGAAAGTGGCAGATAATCAGAGTTGAAACCCCCAAACTTTTCTTATTTAAATTAGCTGCACTGAAAGAGAAATAGAAAAATTGTTGAAGTGGAACTAACAATGGATAGGGGCCATAAAACAGAGGAGAGAAGGATCAATCTGTTAATGGTTCTGACCTCCCCGCTCATGCTAACATGGTCAGGGCAAAATAAAACATTTATAGTCAGACATGGTAAACAGCAAGAGAGCAGATAATTGCACAGGCACACTTTCTCAGCAGTGATATTTTTTCCTCACAGTTTATCTATGGTTATAGAAAACAGAGGTAACGATCTACTTAGCTTATGCATTAATTTATGATCCAGGAAATAAAGCTCAGTAAATAATAATTACCATCAGTGTCTTGTTTTATATCTTGATAAAAAATTCTCAGTGGCCAAAAAGCACTCATTCATTTAGGATTTTTTTTCTCTCCTCTTTGTAAACATTTCTGCATTTCACCCACTTTGCTTTCAGAAGACAATTTTACCACAGAAGCGCTAAACAATAAATAACATCAAAGTCTTTGATGGCATAAAGATATAAGCAGTTTAACTCTACATAAATAAATTCACTGACTTCAGCGAGATGCACGAAGCCAAACAAGTGTCTATGCCTTTGGAAAATACAGGAATTAATTATTAAAATACATTTTTCAAAACAAGGCTGTCAAACTCTACTTGTAGGAAAGACTTTTTAAATTCCTTAACTGCTGTACTATATCAAACTTGCTTTGATTGTCTTAAACACAAGTTTAACTGCTCAAATCTTTTACAGTTCTGATCCAAGCAGGAATATGCTGGCACCTAGCATTTCTTTTTCTCCAGAAACATACTTCTGAGTATAGCTGTTCGTAGCATAAACTACAATCAAGTTTAGATATTTTAAATGCTTTCATATCTTTCTCAAAAACAACTGCCATCTTTTTGTATCTGTCATAAGCAAATTTTTCACTCTAGCTGTCAAGTGTGAATAAAATAATTTATTCTGAGCTTCTCCAAATTTCTTAATAATTACATTTATTGTGAGCTTATATTAATTCTAAATGTGCTATCACTTTTTGCTGTGCATAGTCTGGATTCTCATATATTGTTTCATGCTATTGTTCATTGAACAGACCCACAGAAACACCTCATGTGAAAGGGAAGACACAAACTTCAGCATTGTGTTGCTCAGTGCAGATCAGAACAGAAGCAAATGGCACACTGGTGCAAAAAATGGCACAATGATGATCTGTTGATGACACCTGCAGGAGTATCACAAATGGTGTCAGGTGACCCAGTCTCAAGGCAGCTTGGGCTTCACAAGGTAACACCAACAGGCTTGGACTGAGCCTGCGAGTTAATTGGAAACTAGTGGTGACTGCAGAGCCTCAACCAAATATGCCAGTGTGAGGAACTAATTAAAAAGCAGACAGTTATCTTTTGTATTAGGTAGCCATATTTTCCACCTCCTGAATACAGATACTGAGGGAAATTCTAATCCGAAATTTAGATCCTAGCACAAAGCCAACTACATTCAACATGGAACGTCTCCTGCTGAAACTGTCAACAAAGAAAGCCCATATATATAGATCAAGAAGTCACTCGAAGACACTGCACAGAATGTTCACTTAGATCATTCCATTCACTCCCCTTTCTAGTAATTACAACAAGTTAAGCAGAACATATTGCCAATTATAATGCCAATTCTCTTGAATTGATGGGCTCTGTCCTCAGCGGGTTCCCCACTTAGCCTGAGCATTACACCACAGTGGCACAGCTGTTTGCTTCTGGTTCTGGAAACAAGGCAGGCTTCTCTCTGCTGTACTGCAGGAGATCACCATGCCCTCAAACACTTAAACTGGAAAACAGAGACCAATAGATATAAGAAACTATAGTGTTATTGTCAAGGAAATTCTCACCCTTAAAATGTATCGTTCTATTCCAGAAACTGTTCTTGACATCAGTTGTTTGGATATTTTTCCTAATTAGCATAATGAAGAAAGTAGAATAAAGGAAAAAGTCCAAGGCAAAGAAGGGACCTGAAAGAAGAACAAATTATTTTCCTCTTTACCCCCTGATGTCAAGCTGAAGAACATAAAAATAGATTGACATTTTTTTTTTAAATCCTGTAAGGCAAAGAAAAGACAATAGGTACCAGTGCCAACCTGGCACCCACTGGGTCCTCTGCCTTGCCAAAATCTTTCATTGAGCTGCTAGCTGAAAGTGTGAGGATCATGCTGATGCCGCAGCTGCTGCTGCATTTGTTGTGTCCTATACCGGTGGAGCTTCTCCAAGGATTTCCTCCAGAACAGCTCATTTTCAGTTCAAGTATAATAAACCTCCCCCTTCAAGTAAGTTCCAAAAAAATCCTTCTCAGTAAGAGTAATCCTGAAAGCACCAAGATGCAGGTCTAAGACAGACTTAAGCAGAACAACAAACTCTATGTTTGTTTTAAACAAATGAATTATTTGCCATGCATTACTTGTTTACCCCACAACCCCAAGTCCTTAACAGTTGGGCCAAATTGCTGAATGTAACACGTTTTGAAAAGCAAATGCATTGTTTTAAAATATCTTGGCCAACTGCAGGCCCTGTGTCATTAGGTAAATGAATGGATGTTACATGAATTACACATCTACTCTGCAGCATCACAGGAGTAAAGAACAGGTTAGATTAAAAGGTAAATCCCCAAACTGCATTTTAAACCCAAGTGGAAGAAGAATGACAAAGGAAGTGTGTTTTGCTGGATAGACAGGAGGAAAGAATTGGATTTGCTTCCTATTTTTGGCACAGAGAATTGACAAAAAGCTAACTGTCCACAGGGATTAGGGAAATGCTGCTGTGACAGAGCACTGAGGAAGGAGCTGGATGCCTCGTGCACGTGGTGGGCAGCGTGTGAAAGGGCATTGCCAGGCACCTGACTGGGGCAGGGAAGAAAGCTCAGATAAAGAACGTCATTTCCCTGCCCCCAAAATAAAGAGAAAGCCAAGCCGCGACTCGCTGGGTCAGCGGCTCCAGAGCAAGGGCAGATTGCTTCTCCCTGCAGGACAATATGCATCCCCTTCAAAAAATCTTGTTTGGGGAGGGTGAACTGCAAACCTCGCACAGCTTGCCAAGTGTTTACAGAGTGTAAGCTGACAAAAGTCAGCTGTTTAACACACATCATCCAATTATGCAATCAATGACTGAAAATGCTTTGGTAATCTTTCTTAATCGTGATTAACAAAGGGGAGGAAACTTCTGTACTAGATTTACTGTTCAAAGCATTAACAAACACTGTCATTAGAGAATAGCTTCCAGGCAAGCTTTTAAACAGCATCAATGATGCTAGTGGTGATATTTAGGTAATGGTAAGTGAGGCTGAGCTGTGAGTGCACACAGGATAAAATGCCTGCTCCACACCGATCCAACAGAGACCAGAATCAGGGAACAGCAGCAAGCAAGTATGTACTCGGACTAACAAGGAAAAACAGAGCAATGACACCTTCAACTTGTAGACGATGCACAAATGCCTACAAAAATTTTATAAGATCAACGTCAATCTGCCCTGTTGCTTTAGGATTTGCTCTGAAAGTACCATCTGTCATACTGCAACTCAGATTATTGTGTGAAACCAGTCTCCAGAGATTCATATTTTACAGTAGATGTTGGATAATCCTTTCTGTTTTTGTAACATCTCAATTTACAATGACAGCTCTATTTTAATACAGTATCCCCTACTTTGGGGGAGGTTGAGCACCTTGACCACCTCCTGACTTCACTTGTAGTTAGAGTTGCTCAGCAGCCATGACTGATGTGCACAGTATCTTTTGCCTCAACAGGACTTGATGAAGATTCACATTCATTTACAATAGTAACTTGCTTAATGATCTGCATTCCCTTTTTATAGGTTCCCAAAAGAATATGGCATGACTGACAAAAATAAATTTAAAAAATTGAATATCAATCAAATTTTTAAAAAAAACCTCATTCTCAGACTTTTTTGGTTCACAGAAATTGTTTTTAGACTATAAGAAGAGACAAAGAGCTTGTAGGAAACAATAACTACAACCAACTAAAACATGATGCTTGTCCTCTATTGTGACATCTAAGAAAATCTCAAGAACTAGTATTTCAACAAATAGAGAAAAATTAATGGATTCTTAAATGGTGCATGTAATTCATATGTTGTACAAAATAGTTATCTTCATTATTCTTTTGAACTAATCTTGTGGTCCTCCTTTGTATGAGAAACACACTGAAAGCCAGTAGTATGGTATTGGCTGAAAGTACAATCACTTAGGTAAAAAACATCTCATCTAATTAGGATTAGAAACCCTTAAGGGATCCTTGTCTAACTGGACTTCCATGAAAGGACATAATTTCTCTTAACCACAGTTTACTGGAGGATGTTTCTCTGGCTCTGCACAAACTGTATGTGCATACATTATTCAGTGTAAATAAGTTACACCCCTTCTACCACATGAAACTCCTAACTGTGATGAAGAGCAGAGATCAGCTGCATGAATGAATTCAGAAAGAGATGCACATTTGGCTGATTTGAATTCAAAAGAAAACACTTTTTGATCTGAGTTTACTGTAGCGAGAAACTGCTGCTTCCATAAAATTCAAAGCAAGTCAATGCAGATAAGAATCTTTGTTTATTAGGGATACTTTTTAAAAAGTTAATATGTCATTTTAGGCCACAGCAGATTCAGATAGCACTACTTAAATTCTACAGTAGAATTATTTTGTGGGGTTGTTTTAGAGTAACAGTCCTTGTAGCTTCTTATAGGCATGAAAATAGGTTTCAGTTCATGAACTACCAAAGTATCCTGAACAGTAAGATTCATGTTGTTTCTAGTGTTTTGTGAACAAGACAGGAAGAAAGACCACTTTATACTAGTAGGATTCCTTCCCAAGGATCAATATATTGTCCGAATATTTAGGGCTCAGGGTGTTTAAGTTGCTGGGGCTAAGTTTGTGGAGGTGAGTACAGTGAAGAGAGAGATACACTGCACACTGCTGGTGCCATGTATCCTGCTGTGCAGCCCTTTAGGAGAAACTGGAAATGCTTCATCTGTGCCCTAATGCTGGAGCTGACACGGGGAGGGACAGGAGGCAGCTTCTCCCTCTTTGCACCTGCTTTAAGAGCAACCCTTATGGGATGTGCATCTCCCAGGTGGCACGAGGGAATATTACAGTGATCACACATTCTTGTGATTTTGCACTCCTGCAGTTGAGGTGTTTCTCTTAAAGATCCATCAGAGTTTTAAATTACAGCATAAGACAGAGGCTGTACAACTCAGCTACAAATTCTGTGCAGGAATAGAGAAAAGCACAGAGACAAGGTGGTAGCAGCAGCACACTGAGGTCACAGACCCTGTCAAGATCCTGAAAAATCATAGAAAGACTCTACAAAGGCTGACAGACATATTCTCCAACAGCAGTGAAGACTCTGGGACTGTAAAAGCAGAGACTGGTTTGAAGAGCAGCACATTTGAAAGAATGTGAGCCATGGCAGGCCAAAATGACTTGACAGCAAAGGCAAATCTCTGTGGTGGCCTGCATGGATCTAATGCTACAGAAACAGCGTAACAGATTCCTTATGGGAGAACCTCAAATGGACAGGGATAAGCATCTCTTACCTTCCTACTCTGTTCCATAGAGGAAATTAGCTTCTCAATTAATTTTTACAGGTGTCCCAATAATTAATTTTTGAGATATTGGCTCTGAGATGGATAAGGCAAGCTCTTCCTTACTTGTTTTATTAATAGCATCAAAAACCTTCTTTCTCCTTAGACAACTACTACTATAAAGTGTCTCTTTTCATCCTGTGTTATAGGGATTGGAAAGGTTGGAGGCAGACTACATGAAGTGAAGTAAATCAATGAATAATTACAACCCTACACAGCAGAAGCAGCCAGCAGCACTCCCAAAAGAGTGAGACAGATAGACAGAGTTAATCTGCTGTTTTAATCGTTTTGCAGCAATCCAACCCCTCAACCTGTTTCTTTCAGCTGAGAATGCATCAATGACTTTGCAGATTAAAAGACAAAAACCTCATCAGTCAAAACCAGAAACACACTGGACAAATAAAAAGTCAAATGCAATAATTCAATGAAAAAACCTCACAAGGCAGAATTTGACAAAAATGAATGATGCTTTGATAGCATCACCTCTAACAAATCCTGAAAGTCAGAAACAAATTAAATAATAAAATTTACTTCTTTTTATTCCAAACTGTGTTCATCAATTATATAATTATAATAGCATAACATTTTCCCCCTAAATGGAAATTTATTCTAAGTGTTTCATTGTCTAAAACCCATGAGTTCCTGGACTCCTCTTTACCCACCAATCATTTCTGAAGTTATGAAGGAATCCAGAAGTCCTTTTGCCACTGCCAATCACAGAACCCTCAGCTGTCTATCAAGTACTTGAAATGGACCTACCTTTGCCCAAAAGTTCATCCAGCTTATGCATTAATTTTACTGCAATACATAGAGCAGGACAAGTACATTTGTAGACAAATGAAATTTTATATTATTTCAGAACTTGAGGAACAAAAAACTCTCATCTTACAGTTGCAAACTTCTGTGAGTACCTCTAAGCTGAAAGTCAGTAGTACAAAATCCATCATCCAGAGGTGCAGAAGGTATTAGGACTCTCTGTTCTTATTGATCTGTGAGCTGCTGGTCTCTCCTAATCAGAACGTCTATCTTACCTTGTTACTTCCAAACCATTAGTGCAGTCTAAAAGAAATATGTAAGTACAGAGGCTTTTAATTGCTTTGTATAAATTTAGAATTAGAAGTTCACAGGAGATGTTTCCATCTGATTTGTACCTTGACCATGATGCTCTTTTTCATTATTGTGCAGCAAGCAGCCCAGGAAAGGCTGGAACTATTAATAATCATTCGATCCTGTGCATGCACAGCATATTCAGCCCAGCAACAATAGCCCAGCTCAGAGAAGAAATGTAATTTGCAGTGTAGTCCTCTAAAGGGCCATAGCATGCTAAATGAGCCATTATTAATAAGTAGAGTTGCCAACAAGAACTGTTCAAAAATAGGTACAAATACTTTTTAACAAAGTTATACCTTCTCACATGTGAAAATTGTCACTACCTGCCTATAACAGCTATTCAGAACTTCATGGTGACCACTGAGGTTTGGATTTTTCCACTCCTTTATAGGTGACAATGATGACAAACTTACCATTCAATTGTACATAATTAGGCAAATATTTTTACACCATAAAGCTTTAAATATGTTTCCTTTTTTTCAGAACTTCAAGTCTAAGATGTTCTAAATGTTCTGCAACTGTGTACTTTATAAAATATTCGAGCAATCCAGTCAACAATGAGGAATGTAGTGGTTGAAGCTTTTTAATTTTGTGTACTAGGCCAATATGTGGTTTATCCTAGAGAATTTGTGAAAATATATAAGGAAAGTAGGAGCTAGAGTATATAAAAACCAGCACAATGGTACATTACCTTGGTGTTGCAGGGTTGCTTCTGAAGTGGTTACCTTAAGAAACAATAATTACAGTTTTAGTTATTATTTTCTTGTGTGTCTACTAGATATTACATACCACAAATCAAATTATTTTTTAAATGAGACATATGGGATGGAAGAACAGTGGACCATTATGCAAAGCATTGGTCTCTTTACAAAGCTACTTAAGAAAGATGTCAAAATTCTATCTTTTATCCACTTTATTACTTACTATTCCATTTTCTTTTTCATTTGTTCACTCTTAGTCTCTCTGTGGAAAGTGGAAACTGAAACCAATTGCACAGAAACCACTTGAGAAAGCTGCCAGTGATTTACTCAGTACAAGACTCTTCCAAAGCCTGTGGGAGGCAGCCTGGCAATAATCTAGAATGTCCAGATATGGAGTCCACTGTCGCCTTCTGTCTCTCCCAGCAATAATTTTACACCTTTCCTGCCTTTCAAATATGGTGCAGAACATGAGAAAATTGTCTCACAAGTACACAATACTCCTTAGCAAGGTCTCCTCTACCCTTTTGGCCATGCCAAAAGTTTCATCAGTAAACAAAATTAATTTTCTGGAAGTAGTGACCAACTTAGACATTAAGTCATTCTAGACTTCTGCTTTTCCTTAGGAAAAAATCTCACATATCACCAAACAGGAACAAGTGATTTAAGAAAAATATTGTAATTATATTAGAAAGTGAAAGCAGCCAATAATCATATTAAAAATTGAACTCCAGTCTTGAGCTAAAACTTCTCTAAGCTGTTTATCATGTTGATCAATGTTTAAAAATAAATGTTCCTAGACTAAAAATTATCAATGTTAATTTGATTTACATGATTAATTTCTGCAGAAACAGTGATATTTCTGAGAATTAAAGCCAAAAACAAATAAAGTAATATAATTAAAATATCACTGTTATGAATCTGGAATCTATACACATGTTTTTACCAATTTATAACTGTAATATATTTACTATTATAATAATTCCCTAAGTTGCCATCAGTCACTACAAAACCACTCAAAATCAGAGATGTTTGTCTTTGAGATATTTTCTGTTTGGCTCTATTTCCCTGCATTAAACTTTTACTAGAGATGCTCCATGAGTGAAACACAACTTGCCTTCATTTGAGACTCAAGATATAAGGAGTTACAAAATATAAAAACATGAAATTGTGTCTAGATTTTTTTTTCCTCCTGCAGAGTGTAAATCTTTCTGGGAAAGTGAAATCAAGGAGCAGACTCAACGAGGAACAGATCACTGTGAGCAACTCAGGCATGATTCTGTGCAAAGGAATGACAACAAAAAACAACTTCTGCATATGGACTCCTTAACCTTCTGGCCTCTAAAGAGGTGCTCTAACTGCAAGTTTCCTCCTTGTGGGAGCAGGCCAAGGACACGTTTGTGACTCTGTGCACCACAAAGGTTCTGCTGATCCAGACATCACCCACAGACATCACACCAGTGTGGCTGCAAACCTTACAGAATAGTTGCCCATCAAAATCTACAAGTGTGACAAGCACTAGAAGTCTGATGACAATAAGCTCAGTAGAATAAAAACTTCCAAGAAAATTTTCTGTTTTCCTGATTTTTTCCTATCAAGACTTTAAGGTGAGCTGCCCATCAGCTGTGCTTTTGTAGGTCCCAGCTTTCCATAGTCCCCATATCCTTCGGGTTACACAGCAAACTGATCATCCAAGCTGCTCCTGAAGAAATTCTATGTGAATTCTATGTGAATAATAGCTTGTTTTGACAGCTTTTTTTTTCATCATAAATTGTTTTGAACCAGGCAGTTTCTTTGTCTGGTCATCTGTCCATGAAATCAGTTACCTATGCTCAGATGATCCAGGAAGTAAACTACCTCAGAGAACACATGGCAAGAATTTTACAGACATAAGTTAATCTTTCATCAAAATTGTGGGTGGCTGGCTCATCATCTTGATTCAAGACCAGAATTTTATAGCACAAAAAAAAAGTCAACATTTTTTTCTGAGGAAAAGGCTCCCTGTGGCACTGCACCTGTAGCATGGCTGGTTGGAGTCAATGCTTGAGCCTCTCAGACATTGGCATTCCCCAGAGAAATGGGTCTCAAATACATAACATGTTTATCAGACAGACATGTCAAAAAATAGAGATTTCACATAGTATTTTATGGAAAACAATGTAACCTGATGCAGTGCTTCACATAACTGCATGAGAAGCAATTCACAAGACATAAGTAGAGAGGTTATGATCAAGTGTGTCAGATCAACAAGTAATGATGAAAGTGCTGCCATTGAGACTAATGGCCACTTACAGAAGTGTCCCAGTGCTACATCCAGAGCCATTAAACCCACAGTGTCATTGACATTTAAGCAAGTCATTACTACAAGCATATATTTGTTTTTAAAGAGACTATCATTGGGATATTTGGGGTTTTCTTTGATTCTTAGCTATGCAAAGTGTGCCTTCATGCTGCACTAAACCAACATGTTCTAATTTAAATCCAATTATTTGTTTATCAAGATACTTCAACAATAGAAACCTAGCATAACTCTTTACAAAGGAATTTTTATATGATTGAGTGCTAACCAAATCAAATTTTGACATTTTTAAGTAAATTCAGTGCTAGGGCTAAATTTATGGAACTATTCAATCAAGTTCTCCATTTGTTCTCCAGACAGATCCATAACTGACAAAAGCTTGTGAGCTTTCTGTAATTTTTTCTTCTTTGGTTTTAAATCAGGAACAATCTCCAGACTTTTTATTACCCATCATGAGTCCTAAGATAACTTAACATGGCATCAACTTTCTTTCAAAGTGTACACACAGCCTAACATGGCATTTTTTTCTCCACTTCTTAAGTTGGCCACATTTGAATCAGGACAAATTGTGATCAACAGTGAAGCACTATTTGAATGGAAATAAAACAATTATTTTCTGTCACACTTACTATATGTCCTTTTTCTCTCCCATAAGAAGCTCTGGAATATCTTTATTTTAGGCAGGGAGAACAACAAATCAAGATACTATTTTGCTCTACAGGCAACATTTCTCCTCTTCCCTTGTGGCTCCTTTAATTCAAACTAAAAACTAACTTAGGAACTAATCCAGTCCTCCTGAGTGTGCTGGAAAGCCTTAGTGGATGCTGGGTCATACACATTCCTCTGTTACAGAGCAGTGCTCTATTGCATATTGGAGCCACTGAATGCTCCTGTTTGGATTTGTAAGGTGAGCAGGGAAGAGGGAAGCACTGGCACTGTAGGTCCAAGCAGAGGAAGGGCAGTAGTAACAGATGTGAAGTTGCAGGAAGGTGAATAGAGCACTGGAAAAAAAAAAAAAAGGCAGGGTAAGCTGTCAGAAAACAGCAGGGCAGGAAAGCTGACAGGAAAGAGGATCACAGGCAGAGAAAGGTGTCAGTGAGTGTGAATGAACAGCTTGCTCAGCAATTCTGGAGGCAGAGCCATGAGTCAGTCAGGAACAGACACACACAAAGGCAGAAATGGTTAAAGGAGTTTCCTTGCTAAGGGACAGAACTAGTTGTACCACTGAGGCTGGTGAATTGCTGAACAAGATGCTACATCCTTTATATAATGAGAATCCACAATTCACCTGCTATTGGCTTGCAATATTCAAATGGAAGGATTACGAGGCTCCTCTGACTTTCTTCAAATGACATATTTATTAAAAAATAAGATTTTCATTACCTCTTTAGCAGACAGAAGCAGAGATATATATCAAAATAGGAGGTAATATTTTAAGCTAGTTACTGTGGTCATTCACTTTTGTATTTTCTATTGACTGCTCACGGGCACACTGAGCTCTCCCAGTGATTACACAAGCAGAGTCTCACAGAGAGCAGGACTGGATATAAATAGGGGTAAGCAGACAGGTCACATGATTACTCAATAAGTAATCTTCAAAATTAACTGGAGGAGCAACATTGCACGTGTTTTTGCTCTAACACTACTAACTGGCCTCACAGAGAACACTACAAAGCCATGAAATGGATATTTTGGCCACATTTGAACCAGAGCTCTTAGTGCTGTCCAGTGCCCTGCAGCAGACCACTGTCAAAACTAAAATTTGCCTATAATAATTAGAATCAGCTGTGTAGTGGAAAGTTGAAAATACCTTCAGGTATGTAACATTTTCTTTAATAAGCTTAAATTAACAAATACACTCTGAATGTGTAAACAAGACAGTTAATAGCAAAATTGTAACAGTAGTATGATCACTACAATCTCCACAGAACTCAACTATGTAGAAAGGCTTTGGATATTCCAAACTCATAGTGTCCTGGGGCAAAATCATTCTGGTTTTTAAAAATATATTAAAATTGATACACTCTCTTTGAGACAAACTCAATCTTCTCAAGCATTAATTAAGGCCTATTGTCATTCACTTTTTCTCAAGCCAGACTGATAACATTTACCAGCTGCTCAAAGTCTAAGCAATACTGTCATTTGAGGTACACTGGGAAGTTATCAAATCTTCACCCCATTGGTGGATTCCTTTGTTTTTCTCTGCTAAAACACTAATGAAGGAAAAGAAGGAAGAATTATAATATAGCCAAAAAAGAGAATGAGTGCATCCAAATGGCTTTCCTTTCCTTTCCAGCACACTCATTAGACTGAGGATGCATGGCCAGACCGGCGATACCAGCAAACCTTTTCTAATTGCACATTCTATTTGCCCCGTTCGTGCGTTCAACCTGCAGAGAAGAAAGACATGGAAAGATTACCAAGGCAAGTTTGTAATGAAGCGGATACCTCTTTGTCTGTCCTTGCGCCAACAGCAGCAGAAGGGATACTAATTAGAGGGTGAATTATTAGCTTCCCATGGTGCACTGCAGGGGCATTAAAAATGAGTGTAGTTTGTTGCTTCCCTTTTAGATGGTTAGTACTGGTTTAATATATTCTTGTTTCTAGGTGAGCAGCAGGGGACAGTTTTTATTATTATAATTGTTGCATAATTACTGGCCTAAGGTTGCCTATTGTTAAATAAAAATGCTGAGATACTAATGTTTTATTGAACAGTACAAGTAGATAAAATTGTAATATATTTTCCTGAACAATATAAGCTTGTTATCTGGCAGCTTGGTGACAACTCTAAGTTGTCTTGTGGGTAAAGATCCTGATTTTTTGCAAAGGCTAAATATAAAATGTAACTTTCTAAAACTTGAAATATACTCAACTTAAAAAAAGAAGTTTTATTTTCATTTCTTCCAAGAAGACTACCCATATCTGCGTACACAACCTGACCAGGTTTCACTGATGGCGATGGTGAACTGACCTCAGAATTAAACCTTGCAGCTCTCCTTTTTCTGCTATCAGAAACATACAAATATATTCTAAATATTCTGCCCATATATTTCCTTTTACAATAATCCAAAAGTGATTGGCAGTGTAAGAAATTAAATAAAAAATAACAAAAAATGATAAAATTAAGAAACACTCCATATCAAGCCAAACAAGAAATTTATAAAACCTTCCTTGGTCCACCTCAGGTGGCAGAAGAGCTGTCTGGCTTTGTAACAAAAAGGTTTTCATACTTCATCTCAATTTCCTGTTGTGGTTCCTGCATGTCAGTAGGTAACAGGCTCCTCAGATGTCCCACAGCTCATCCAGGTGGAGCTCTATCTGCCGAGCCACCTGCTCTGCATCCCAACTCCCTTTGGAGGAGCATTCTGAATGCAAAGGTTCAGCTCCTGTCACTCATGTCTATGTCACAGTTACGCACATTCCTTGCTAAGCTGGGAAAATCCTAAATGTAAATTTTCAAATTACTATCCTAAGTAAACAAAATCCTAGTTCTTTCTACAATGAAGGAGCAAGAGGACATAGGAGAAAGGCAAATATTTGTAATATTTTGAAAAGAAATTATTTCAATGAAATTTTGCCAAAAGTCAGTTAGAAAGATGCTCAGCATGGCACTGAAGCTGATAAATTACAGGCAAAGATTGTTCCTATGATTGTTTTAATGGCAGAACATCTTCAATTTTCTTATTTTCTGAAAAGTAAAACAACTAAGAAACAGTTAAAACTAAAGAATAATTAGAGGACAGAAAGTAATAAGCTGTCTTAAAGTAGTCTTTAAATGTTTCTTTCAAATTTTTTTTTTCTTGTTGAGCCTTCTAAACTGAAGAATAGTGCCAGACTTTTAAGGGTTTGGAGACACCATTCTATTGCTTCAGAAGTCATTCTTCCTCTTCAGCTTCCTAAGCAGCATCCCTGAAACCCTCAGTTCCACCTGCTCATTTGAGGTTATGAAGAACAACTTGGGGGGAAAAAAGGAAATGCATTAAAACCTTTACTAAACTACTTTTTTCTCTAAATCACGACAGACATCTAAAATTATCTAAGAGAAATACATGTAGCAAGGCTTCTCTAGTGAATCCAAGCACACTACACGTTTCAGGGAAGAAATACTTCAATATTGTTACATAATGAAAGAAAAGAGGCCCACGCTGCCCGTTCACAGGGGGTGGAATATTGCACACAATAGCTGCCTTTCCCTACTCCAGTCATCCTTATTTAACTTCTTCCACCTTGACCTAGAAAATACATCAGTCATTGGCTATTTCTGCAATAAATGCTGATCTGTGCAAGCCTGTGCTGGCAGCTCTACCAGCACTTCCACTGCAACGTTCTGCTGGCTGCCAATCTCCGAACCCCTTGGTGTTGGGGAACAATAAGGGATCACTGACCTTTCCTTCCTCTCCAATGAATGGACTATTTTAAACTTAAGGCCACTGTAGAGATAACACAAACCAGGGGACATCAGTGCAGTGTTGTGCTCTTGTGATTAGAGGTTTCATGTGTGCAATATCTGTATTGCACAACCACCTCACAGCAAAGACAAACCAAATGGCTTTGCAGGTTTGTAAACTGACTAAGACAAAACCCTGGTATTTTTATAACACCTAACTTTGCATTTCTGGTGTGGAAACTTCACTTCTCATAGTTTCCCGCAAAAACCTTGGTGCAAATTATTGTTGCTTCTTTATATAGTTTAAAAGGATTTTTCAGAAAGTGCAGGAAGAAATCCGTACAGTTTTTTCCATTTTAGGAATTTTCATTATTCAGTATTTCTATTAACAATTTATTTAATCTTTTTTCTTTCAACTTGTACCTCATTTTTTCTTCTGGCTTCAAATTTCTTTTTTTTCTTCTTTTTCTGGTGTCGATAACCTCACGTTAAAACCTAAACATCTTCAGTGATTATGTTTACGCAGCTCTGTGGAACTTTGTGAAAACAAAACTTATAGGAAAAAATCCCTTGGCTTAGATCCATAAACTCAGATATCAAAGCATTAAATTTCACTGATCACTTAAAAGAAAGTGTTAATTTCAGTCACCTCTTCAGACTCCATTCCAATAAATAGATTTTAAGCACAAGCCTAAACTGAGTTAGAAAGAGATACACTTATGGACAGCAATAATTTATTTTCAAGATTTCTGCTTTAGAAATGCAAAAAAAAAATATGTTAAGGCTCTATGAGATTTAATGTTCAGAAGCTGATTACACAAGAGCTACACTCTGAGTGGGATCGTACAGTCACACAGAGACAAAGGAATGAAGGCTCCTCTCTCCAACATCTCTGGGGAGGACGCAGTGCCCTTACACTGACACTCCCACTCTCCCCCAGCAGAGGTGCAGTCAGAGAGGAGTGGCCAGGCAGACACCTCACACAAGGAAAGTTTTGATGTGAAGCAGTTGAAGATTTTGCAGCCCCAACCCCAAACCCAAAGAAGATGCTGTAATAAACTAGAACTCTTCATCCCAACTTGTGTCAGAAGTCAGTCAGGCCCATTCACCCATTTATATTGTTTATACAGACACATACAGAGTATCAGAGCAATTCACAAGCTGTAACACACATTTAGGTGTTTAGAGTTTTTTATCAGTGGCTCCACAGAGGCACACAACTGCTCTTGCCTTTCGCTGGGAACTAGGTGACAAACCTGTGGGTTTTTTTTTTCCTATTTCCATCACTGGTTAGTTATAAATCCAGCCTGAAGACCCCAGTACTGTAACAGGCTTCATTCACAAAGATTCAGCTGAGGGACATGAACCAACCTGCTAAAGTGAATATTGAGTATTATCAATTTCAGTAAAACCCAGCTAAATTTTAATTTCTTTTTACTTTTGTCATAATTTCTTTTAAAATTATTCAAGGATGTGTTAAGAGGCAACACTGAATTTATCAAGAATGACTGCAGTGAGTCTCAGTTGAAATGGTTTTATTCCCTGGAGCCAACAAACATTTCTCTTAATAGTAAATCAGGCAGCATCAGAAAGAGCCATTCCAGTGCCTTGCATTGATATAGTTATTAAGTGTTTGCATCATAGGCTGTTTGTTATAAGAATAATAACAACTGTGTTTGTGATCATGAATTCTGTGAAAGGAAAGACCAATCTCTGTCTCAGTGAGACCAAATAGGATTGAGCAGCACCTTAAAGGTCTCATTGTGTAAGCCTCACTGACTTTGCTTTCATCACATTATTTAAAAGAGAAGGGATTGCCCAAAGCAAGGGTAATCAAGACCTAAAGCGTAACTGCTTAAGCAGAATGACAGATGAATACAGCCACTGCAAAAAAAAGAGAGAACACACCACTAAGGAAAAGATCATTGAAAAGAGGAAAGCAGAGAAAATACCTTCAAATGCCTTCTTTTTACAATTCTGTGATTACCAGTCATATTTCTTGGCTGAAATATGAGTGATCATTAAGCTGAAGTTTGAGATAGTGAGGAAGGAGAATTAAAACTTGGTATTAGGAGAACAGATTTATCTTGGATTTATCTTGTTCTCACCCTCTTTACTAAATAGGGAAAAGGCATTGTATGGTTAGATGCACAGAATAACGGGTGAATATTTTGAACCTCTTTTCTAAACATGCATATGGTGGAAATTTTCCCAAGAATAATATAGAAACTACATAATGATATATAGATGTTGCAAGTGATAGCAACGATTTAAAAAAAAAAAATTGAATGAGATAATTTGGGGCCACTTTCAAGGAGATACATAGAGTTACCATAATGAAAAAAGTGATTGATTTGCATCGGGGAAAGAGATCAGATGGGAGAAGGTGAGACAGAGATGGAAGTGGAAAGGAGGGGAAGGGGAAAGGAGGGGAAGGAAGGGGAGAGGAAGGAGAAGAGAGGCAAGGGAAGGGAAGACAGATACAGAAATGTAAAATATTAATGTACTGATTCCACTGCCCTCAGTGGCAGAATTCAAATCTCAGCATGACTGGTCAGGATACTGCATCAAATAAAGGCAATGTCTCATCAGCTCCAGTGACATACCTAAGATCCACTATCAAAATGCCAGTTTCAATAAGTACACTCTCATCCTAACCTGTTCCAAAGGGTGGAATTAGAAAAATACCACATAGAAATTCATGCATTTAGGTCAAAACACTTGTTGCTGCTATGATCCCAGTACTGAATTACCATCTGAAGTTTAAACACCATGTTAGTGCTGCCAAATATGCCCATGACAATGCAAAGAGCCAAGTGATGGTCACCACAGACATAAATGATATGTAGCAATAGACATTATTATGTACCAAGAGAATTTTAAAGGGAAAAAAAGAATATACTCCTTCCCAAAATAAATAATGCAGTAGATTTTTTTAAAAAATTTTCCTCATGGTTTAACACTTACTGAAACCTCTAAAATGGTGAATAATGTTTTTATTCAGCCATCTGACTCTATTTTCTTAAAGAATTATTGATTTCAGACTACAATCATACAAAACAGAGCTATGGGCCTTGTCATCATTTACACTATAGGAGTGTATGTGGCTGCAGTAGGATGGAGGGTGGATGAAGAGTAACCCTAAAAGTGCTCTTTGGGAGCTTTGTTCAGTCTCTCACAGAGGTGATAGAACTGAACATTGTCTGGCAGCTACCACAAACCTAAATGAGAGCACTTGTACAAGCTGGGCTCATCATATGCAGTAGAACACAGGGCAGCCTACAGCCCTCAGCCTGGGAACAGCAAATAAAGCACGGGAACAGCTCATCCTCGTGTTTGCAGTTCCTGCAGCACTTCACTGACTACTATGCTCTATCTAGCATTAAAGCTCATCATAGTTTTAAGTCCCATTAGAGTGTCAGAACTTTAAAAAGAGGTCTTATTGTAATTAACAGAGATTTTAAAAATTAATTTCGTGATAGATCAGAAAGAAACGGTTATTGCAGCATCATACATTTATCTAGCTACAGGCTGAATATTGCAAAGTGTCAGAAAGGCTGCCAAAAGGTAAACCTCTCTTACAGTCAGAACAAATTGATTTACTGCCAGTTAATGTAAATATTTAATTATTGATTTGGGTGTTGGTAAACAAAGAAGACAAATATTTGCCTAGGGAAAATACCAGGCTCAACTCCATTACCTCACTCCAGATACCTCTCCCCTCCCTCATTCCTGCTGTGGGTTACACTCACACCCCTCAGGGAGGCAGTGTAGGCAACTGAGGCCACTGTACAGAGGTTTCCCTCTGCCATTCCTTGTATCTCACTCATTTCCTACGCTCTGCCTGGGTCCTCCACAGGCTGCAGTCCCTTCAGTGAGAACCTGCTCTGCTCTGGGCTTATGCACAGGCCACAGTCCCTTTGGGCCGTGCCTGCCCAGCGTGGGCTCATCCATGCGCCACAGTCCCCCTGGGGGCATGTGCCCTACCAGCAACTGTCCCTCTGACCTCGTTGTTTGTCCCCTCTGTTCCTGCTTTCCACACAATCTTCTGTCCTTTCTTGAGTGTGTTTCCACAGCGGTGCCACAAACCCCTTGAAATGGCTTGACTTTGGCAGCTGGTGTGTCCATTGCCAAGGGGGCAGGAGCAGCTGTGTCTGCCACAGGGCAGCCCCTCAACTCCTGCCACAGAGGCCACTGAACCTTGTCCTTTACACCCAGCACAGAAGTCACCAATTATTAGTCTGCTGCTGATCTGTAAAACCTGGAGAAAATAAAGACTTACCAGGAACTTTCCTCTTTAAAGGGAGAAAACATGTTTGAAAAATCAAAGGGGGATTTCTGAGCCCATTGGTTATGAATGCAAATGAAAGATAAAAGGAAAACACTTAGAGTCTTTCTCACTAGCTCATGCCACTAATATCCAATCCAGGTGGGTATTTTTCAGAGCTCGCAATAGCACAAAAAGGTAGTCCTGAGGTTAATGCCATTAACATTAAAAGGCTAACACTATGTCTTTCACAATCTGCCTTTTGTTCTTTCCCATTTATTAAATCAGTGCAGCTGTAATTCCACTGAAAGATGATGCTTTAATGTATTTAACTATGTCAAAGAGGGTTCCATTCGAACCTCCTTTAATAAAAATGTTCTTCTTAAAATCATTTGGGGTGTTTAGGAGACTGTTGGCCTCCTTTCTTTTCTATTTTCCTCTGGAACTCATGGATCACTAATGATGGCATTTTCACCAAGCAGCAGTGACATGCTAAATTAGTCTATATCCTTTTGGCAATTTAACAATGAGCATTAACTACTAAACTTTAGAACCAAACAATATCATCGATATGAAACTAGGAGTTTTTCAAAGAAAGATAATTAGAAGAAGAAAAAAGAATATTTAATGTTGAATTTTTTAATAAAATGGTGCAAAATTAAACATGTAAAACATGACAGGTGAAGAAGCCAAAAAGACATACAATTTAGTAAAGTATAAAATGCAAACTGTTCATTCCTATTTATCACCACAACAGGGAAATGTCAAGGAGTTTCAATGCTTAATGAGCCCATCAAGCTTAGTATGCACCAACTGTAACATTTTAGCTAATTGGCTACAACATTTTTGTCTTCAAAGCCCATCCTGTTTGGCCTCCTCCTCCTCTTATTCCCTTTCACCATGGCAGTGAAAACCCCTGAACATCTTGGGATGGACTAAATTACACCTTTCACAGCACATGGGTAGTTTGGGGTTAATTCTTGAAGGCAGTTCATACAAGATTTCAGATAGGACTTTTTGCTTTTGGCATGTTTTGATAGATTAAAATGTGGTTAATATAAGCAATGGTGGAACAATAATCAGTTCAGCTTCATGAGGATGTTACTTCACCTTCTATACAACCTCACATTTAAGAAAAAATCCCCTGCTAAGCTATCCTTATGAGACATACATTGCTGATATTAGATTTATAGTACACAAAAATAAATTACTGGCATTAACCAATATTCTTAGAGATCTTTAATCTCAGTGCAAAGTCTGCTCTTGGGAGCATGAGGGAGGATTAAGCCAGAAGTTATTTTGGTCACCTCTGTAGCTTTGTTGCACACACCTCACATGGCCTTGTGCTAGAAACAATAGAATAGAGGTCAGGGACACAAACCATTTTTCACTGGGACTCCAGAATTAGTGTTTGCTACAGAACACATAGTCTAGAATATATGCTAACTCACGAAGAACATTCATTGCCTCACAGACTGTTTCTCTTTCTTATGTAGCTATAAATGAAATGCAATGTAAACATCCCACCATCTTTCCAAGTTTTACATCATCCATTGAAGCTGACTTCATCTAACATTTAAAAACAGATTCACAGCTGCCTGGGCTGTTTCTTTGGAAGTATCCGAAATTGCTGTGTTTGTTTTGGAAGCTACCAGAGTATATCATGTAGATGAACATCTAGAACAGGCATATGCCAGGCAATAACTTATATAGGCTGATACTCTGTGATATACAGAAAAGTCAAACACAGGTGAATTCCAAAGTGCACAGAATTATTTTGAAGGTATTTGAGCCAAGGCAGACTTCTCACAGAAAAGCAAGGATGTGAGCTCCATTGGTAGTAAAAGAAACCATGGGCATGTCTTTCTAGATCATTGGTCTCTTAAGATCAGGAAATCAGCGAGCAATCTGTGTCCCAAATCTTGAATGTCTGAGATTTAGATGAAGCCAAGTAAGCACATGGCTGGGTACCACTTTTCTGGCTCTAATTTTTTCTCAAAGATGTTAACTAACTACTCTAAAACTTCCCTTTAAGATTATCTAGTAAATTTAAGATCACTCATCTAAAGCAAAGCATTTCCTAAATGAAACAGAGACAACACTCACCTAATGGGTGTCACATCCTTCCATTTGTGGGCATGATAGGTTTAGGTGTGTTTTCTTCTTTTCAGTCTGGAAAACAATTTGTTAGAAAACAAATGGTTGTGTACAGTAGCCAGGTGAAAACCCAGTCCTTTTAGAAACACACTTAGGCATGTGCATAGATCCCACCAAAGCCAAGAGATCTGCACTATATTTAAACACTTCCCTGTATAGTCATATTTTGAAGCATACAATGTATGTGATTTACAGGATCAAGAAATGTAAATTGGATTTGTAAGTTAAGTTTCTTTTTTAAATTTTATTTATTTATTTATTATTGTTCAAGTGCAAGCTCAGAGAACAATCTGATGAACTGATAATTCTGAGAGAATCTGTTGGGTATTGTAACCCATTTTCTAACCTGAAGTCACATTGCTTTAAAAAAAATAAAAACTACATCATCAAGAAACCTCCTGTTCTCATAGAAATCATTCATTGGATTCTCTTTCTGCAGAATCCAGTAACAAGAATCTCAAAAGTTCCTTTGAATTACCTTCCTATCAGTAGAAGTGGCAATGCTGAAGATTATCCATTCAGCACAAGCTTAAATTAAGACAGTAGGGAACATTTCATCTCCTCCCTCTAAATAATGCTGCCCCTTTAAATCCCAGTAAATATGTTTTATTGCTATTAGACCTTAAAGATCAAAAATGCCCCAATAAAAAACCTGCCATGCTGAGTGATTGATCCACATTGCCATTGTTAGGAGGCAGCTGACACCAGCTGCCTTCATGCTTCATCCAGCTTGGCCATCAAACCTGCCTGGCTGCCCTCACTGAGTTCCTGTAGCAGGGGCTCCAGCAAGACCTTGGAATGCTGACAGGCCACACAATCATAACTATTCAATAGAGTGTGCATAATTGTGTCAGCAGGGAGACAAAAGATTATTAGTATCACTGAACAAGTAAAAGGTACAGGGGTTTACTGAGTAACATCAGCACTTGAATGTTATATAGTAACAGTGCCTTTCATATCATCCCCATTGGGAAATGTTGCCCCTTCAGCTCAGCAGCTGCTGAGATTTACTTGGTTGCAGAATGCCAAGTGTTAAAAAAGGAAAAAAAATTGAACAAGTAGAAGTTGTAGAGAAGAAGTGGTAGGAGGGAAACGAAACTGAGAAATACGTGCAGTTGATGAAGTGGTTGAAACCACCAGGTTTGTGTTATATATTGATTCTCACTTTTTTTTTCTTTATTTGATTGATGACAATGGTGTTTCATGTCAACTCCAGCCACAATAATATTTTACAGCCACATTTGTGAGAGCTGAACTAAATGAGAACAATTGGATCTGAAGTCCCTCAGTCACATTTCTTTGATTTAGTGAAGCAGGAGCCTATCTTTATTGTGCTGTTGCTAAAACCATCAGTAATTAAAGCTGAGTGCTTAAATCTTTGAAGTTCATCAAATAACATGCCCAACATGCTTGTTTATTGCAGAGATGTGCTAAACCTTTAAGTCAACTAACCCAGAAAAAGCAGTCCTGGGAAGAACTGAAGAACCACAGGAAGTATTTGTTAGTTAGAATAATTTTAGAGGCAAATTATGTTCATTTTCTTTAAAATACCGTTCAGCAAATAGCTCCCAAATTGTTTGAGAAATGCAGAAACAATATGGGATTTGCTGATGCTTCCTATGCTAATTTTCCACAAAAAATGGAGAAGTACAACATTCAGAAAGTAACACCAATTAAAAGAACATGAGGTTCTGATTTGGGAGGTGGGGAGAAACAAAACAAAACAACCAAACCCCCAATCTGCCAATGATAACATACTTGGTTCATTCCCATTCAGCAACACTACTGAGAAATGTATTGAAGTTAGAGACGGGCCTTCAGAATACACTTAAAACATTCATTGAACCAGGGTTCAAAATATTGCTTTTAAAAGACAGCCCAAACTTTTCAACAGTTCAAACTTTTAATAGCTTCATGAACAAAGAGGTGATGAGCTATGGCATTATTCTATTGATAGTTCTAATAACTTTGTTTTCCTTTAGAAAGCTATAGAACAATTGTTAGGGTTGGAAAAGACCTCTAAGCTCATCAAGTCCAACCAGTAGTTGCTCTTCCTCTCAAACTGTATAAAAACACATTAATTCCTGGAGTTATCCACCTGGGCCAATATTCAAGACCAGCCTCTCTTTAACATGTGCTTGAGTAACAAAAATTTCACTATGTTTCAAAAATATTCTACTTTATCACTTTCAGGGTAGTTGTGATGCTCATTCCTATCCCATTCTCTTTACACAATAAATATGTATGTCCATATATATTTGTTGTCAGACTTATTTCTGTAAAACAACATAAGGCAGAATTTAACCACCTGTCAGACACTTAAACTCTAGAGATCTGCAAATATTTTCTAGGAATGAGTGTGGAAGATGGAACTGAAAGCATTTAAATGATAGATCTGCAGGGCTGACTATGGGTTATACAGAATATTTGGACACCAGAGTGAACATGCTGTACACTTTCAGATGCTTCTAAAGAGAGAAATGACTGATCCAGGCACCAAGTTACATGATGTGGATGCAAATGTTGTGCCTTGCTTTGTGTTACAGAGGACCAGGTACGACTTAGAAGTCACTGTGAATGTGTATTAAGTACGTAATGAGGCGGGTCCCTGTGCTGTTGCTGCTCTGGACTGTCATGTAAATACTCGAAGAGACTAAGAAAAAAAGACTTAAACAGTAGTCACTGAAGCCAGTAAACCTTGCCTTTTAGCTGTTGTGTTTACACTGCCCTGGGCTCTGGCACAGGCTTAGCTGGTATAAATCCAGGCCTCTGCTCTGTGATGTGTTTCTCTGCAGAGAGACACACTTGGTGTGCTTGCATTTCTCCTCTCTATTTGTAAAATAGTGATACAGAAAAGACTCATATTATGGGGATGAACATTGTCTTGATAGATAAATAACAATGTAGGTATCCCAGAGATCTATAAAAATCATTCTTCATCACTTCAGTGCCCTAGCTCATAAAATGTAACACCTATGTGGTTTTTTGGTTGTTTACTACAGTAAAAAAAATTAAGAAACCCATTGCTAAAAGAAAGATGGATCTTAGCATGACAGATTTAGAAACCTTATAGAAATGGGATGTGGAATTCAATTACAGACTTAATGCAATCAAGTGCTGCATGACTCACAGAACTGCTCTGAAATACCATATTGTTGTGATTGTTATAACTTTTTAAACATTTCAGTTTCATCTTCATGTTTACCAAATAAGAGAGAAGTCATACCAAACATGTATTTAAGGATGTGAAGTAGGTGATAATGCCATTCATCATATTTGAAGATACTAATCACTTTTACCAGTTAAACAGAAGTTTCCAGTTTAAAACTAAAATTCAGTGGTTATAATTAGAAACACATTCCACTGTGGTTGTTTGATCATACTAATGCCTTATCTGCTGAGTCACATAGATATAATACCCTGGGGAATATTAGTATATTATAAAATATTTTGTTTTATCTGGCAAAAAGGAGGAAAGCAGTTGGGAGAAAGAGGCTTAGCATGACCAAAACACTTGCAGTCCCCAGTCAGTGTCGGGCTTTATTGTTCTCTGTCCCCAGTGGCTGAGCAGTTGTTCCAGCACAGAACCCCAGATTTCCCAGGCAGCACGTTGGCCTTGCCCAGCTCAGCTTTCAGACAAGGTCAGCACCTCACACCAGCATGTGGGATACGGAACCTGCACTTCTTTATGAGGCAAATATTTTTTGCTCCTCTTCTGCTATGTGGGTGCAACTCTTCAGTTAACCTGGTTCCAGATCCAGACCTGTATCACCTTATGATCACCCTGGTGTACTTAGGTCTTAGTGCAAAACTTAACTCAAATCTACACAATTGTTCTCATTAGCTCTGACAGACTTTATCTTGGGCCTTTGATAAGAATTTTTAGGAGCTCCCCCCTTCCCTTACTTGGTTTACAAATAGATCCCATTTTGTTATGATGTTAGATAGTGCTGTGCAATGAACAAATAAGATGTAGGCTGGATATTTTGCATTTTGAGGTATCCATAGGGAAGGATAATCCTGTTCATGCTTCTCAGGTATTTTACCAGCTATGCTAATATAGCATAATTAAAATTAAGTATCATAAAAATCCTAGTGCAACCACTAAAATTTTGTCATCCTATTTTTAATTCAGATAGTTTGAATTCAAAAGTATCTAACTTAAATCCAGTCTGGCTGTAGTGTTACAAACCTGAAATACAAACATGATTATCAGCAAATCGCCAGCCAGTGATTTGAGTACCTTTACCTACTTCATCTACATACCTGATGCGCACTTGCCTACCTTTAATAGCAGGGGATTCCTCTCTTTTTAAGAGGGTTCATAATGAAACCCTGATATCAGGATACAGATTATTGTGACATGTAAAGTGCAGTCAGGAATCTGCTGTAATGCAGGATGGAAAGAAACTGCCTGAATGCTGAGGTGTTCTCTTCCAGAGCCTGAACCACTGCATGTGACTTCACTGACAGCAGAAGAATCCTTCAGTTTCTTGTACAAGTTGAAGTGTGTAGGCACCATCCTTTCCTCAGAGGAGATAGATCTAAGTCCTGGGTTTATGTAATATCATAAGTAAAGCCAAGTGCATCTCCTGTGCAGTTCTACTGAAGCCATCATAAATTTCCAATATATACAAGTATATCACATAGAGACCACCTTTCTTAATTTCTCTCACAAAGATGTCACATGAAGCAAGAGCTCTGGCCACTGATGGTTTAAAAAGGCCCTGTTTTGGTATTGATACATTTAATAAAATAAACAGTATTTCAATATTAGTAAATAGTTCATAAGCAGTCACTATAAAGCTAAAAATATGTCAGATACATCCTAGAAAACCTCAATCAAATTATATATTCAAACACCTGAAAACCCAAGAAAGAGCTACACCCTGTAATCACAATCTGTACAGAGAGCATGACACTGAAAACATGCTAATCAAATGCTCATCTCTCCATAATGCAAAAGATGGTTCCACCCATTTCAGGGACCTCATATCACTTGAGAGCTTTTGTGCAAAGATTGTTCTTTGCATAATCAGTCTTCCAAAACCTTCACTTTACTGAAAAATGCAGATATTATTTATGTTTAATATTCACTTTTCCATACAAATTTAATGATCCTCATCTTTGGGCCTCTCACTTAAAATGCTTTGCAAACAACAAGCTGCAGAGCTGGAAAGCTGAAAAAAGTGTCCCAAAATTACCAGGGCAAATGAGTGTATGTTTATATCAAACATGCTGACACATTTGGGAAAATAAAGTGGCCATATTTATTCACGTTGCTGTCCTCTCCTCTATCACCTGTCAGAACTACAGTGTAAATAGACCAGCTCACTAAGGGTGTCTCAAATCCAAAGAAATGTTTAAAGAATATGAAAAATGGAACAGAAAGTGAAGAAGATGGATGGTCAGCAAGGCATTTTTCAAAAGTATGAATGATCAACAGAAACAAATTTTCCACAGACTTTTTTTTCTTTTTACTCTAAAGAAAGTGAGGAAACAGTTTAAATACATAAGAATTATCTACAATTCTTTATGATAGAGTAACTTTTTGCAACTTGTTTAACTATAAAAATTTAGTAGTAATCAGCAGAAAAGAAAGCTTGCTCAAGCATCATTCTAATATCCTTCATCCAGTAATTATTAAATCATCTGTCTTTTTGCCCAAACAATTTATTTATATTGTTTTATTTTAACAACAACAATAGTGTTCAATACTTTACTAAGCCAAGTAAAAGTACAAAAAAAGTTATACAAAGAAAAATATTAGGCAGGGGAAGAAATTATCAATATAACCCTCTACCTTCCACAAACATTATTCACTTCAAATGAGGAATCTGGATGGCTCCACTGACAACAGTGATACTTGTAAGTGTTTGTAACACTGGAGACAAAATGCTTGACTGCTGCCCAGCACATCCTGCAAGTTCTGGTTAGATTTCTGTGGCTGATATATTGCTACTAATTTTTATCAGGGTTATAAAGTTATATCATCATGCTCAATTCTTTGTTTTGTTAGGCAAAATAAAAATACACAGTAAAATGTGTCCCAGCACAAACAACTTTACTTTAGTAACAAATGAGAGCTATGGGATTGATTTCCTGAAATGCCCAGGAAATCTTTGAAACAAAACAATATTTTTAGAGACACTGATCTGGATCTCACGCCTGTCCAGCTGTCAGGAGCTGCTGAATAGAAACCCTACAGGAGTGCTCTGGGAAGGCTGCAAAAGGGCTGTGAGTGTTGTGTGGAAGCAACCCCAGTTTAATCAATGATAGTCTGACTATTAGAGAGCTCCAAGAACTGAGCAGCATCTGCCTGAACTCTCCTGTTGAGTCTCTTGACTAACTGAAGCAACTTATATTTTGTCCAACTGGATATAAGCAAAAACAGCTTTAAGGGAGAAAGGACACAGAGCCAAATACTTTTGAGCTAAGATCATCATAAACAGCCATCCTTGAGAGGAACTAAGATGAACTCTGTCTTCTTTATTGTGTACAAATAAATTGAAACACCAAATAGGAGTAAGACTTTACGTAGCATGTGGACTGGGCTGGGGGAGCAGGTTGGGAAATGTTTCTGCTTATCATATCACATAATATAATGCAGGAGGAGATGGAAAATTTACATATTAGATTCTTAAATGTAAATGAATTTTTTTACTTGTCAAAATTGTACCAAAAACCCAGTGGAAAGAACAGAACATTCTTTTAAAAAGTAAACAAAGAAACAAGACAGCTTTGATTTGAAATGAAAACAAACAGCTGTGAAAGGATAGGCTTTCATTATTTTGGAGACCTTGGCATTGTTGCAGATACATTCATGAATTAATCATTGAAAAACTTAAACTCAAAAAATCATGCATTTTCCCATGCAAACAATCTCTAAAGAGTACTGAAAATGGTTATTAAGCTACACTTCTTGAAACCCCTTGCATCAGGAATCTGTTTCACACGCAGCTAAGGGAAAGGTTAGTGTGACATTAAAGTTCCTGTGATCTTGCAAAACCAAAGAAAGGTGTGAGCAGACACTGGCAGTGTGTCACCATGTATTAACAATGCTAAATTCTGGTAACAAAACTACTATACAGATAGTAAACAGCAGGACTTTTGGAATGCCATGCAGCTTTTAAATTATTAGCTCTAATTAGCCAAATCAAAAAAAGATCAGGAAACACATTAGAAGTGAAGACAAGTCTACCTGTATTGCTGTGTCAAAATTACATTCCCAAACAACCAATTAGTAAAGACAACCTTTCAGCCCAATAAGCCATATGTAAAGTGGGACGGCTTCATTACAGTGGCTCCCTAATTAAAATGTAAAGGCTGCTGATCATTGCATAATTAAACAACATGTCATGTGGTTTCATCTGGCAATTGCAAGCAGCTAGGCCTGAAATCATTAATGACTAAGATGTCGCCTAAATGAGTCCAGAGACTGTAGAAGTACATTCTGTCAGAATGGAGAGCATCCTATGGTCATTATGGAGATAATATCCTCCAAAGGGACTGCTCTGGAAAAATGTTGAAGTTCTTTCTCTCAAAATGACTTTGACTTTTTTATATCCAGTTTTCTTACTAATTAGCCCTAAAGAAAAAGGCTAGCAGGGCTAATTAACTTCCAGCTACTGTAATCTGAATATGAAGCTGCAGAAACAAAGATTTTCCCTGTGGATATTCTTAAAGTTTTTCATAAGTTAATGCTCTGCTACTGAGAAAATATTTTTTGGGTAACCTTATGCCTCAATTGAGAATCCTTACATGGTTTCTCACTTTTCAGAGTGCCCAAGGAGCAAAAGCAACTGCAGCAATAGTTCTCTCTGTCCAGGAAAACACAGACTGTCCATTCAGCCTTCGCTGCTGATGCACAGAAATACTAAGAACCAACCAGTGAATTTGCAGTGCTATGAATTTACTGGAGAACTTTGAGCATGGAAATTGTTTTACAAAATAATAATGCCAGTCACAAGAGAAGCATATATTGAGAAAATACACACACTTCCCAATCAGTACTTCAGGAGTTTAAAAGTGTGATGGACAAAGTAACAAGAGTTCAAGTTCCTTTGGAAAGAAGAGTAGAAAGGATCTTTTATAAGCAGCCAGAAACAGCATCTGCTCCACATCCCAATCAAAACTTTACAGCTCATCTTCAGCTATTCTTGTATCTCCCCTGTGTATCCTTCACACACACCTTTACTGCAATAGGGAATTCAGGTGCTTTCCTTTGGTCACTTTGATGCTAAACCTCATTCAAGGGCTTTGCCATTTGAAAATAAATAACACTGGAATGAATTGAACTCAAAAGAACACAACTTGGTAGAAAATTAAGAAGTTGTTAGTGCTTGCCAGATTTACAGATTTACAGATAATAAAGAACTAAATAAATTTAGGCAAGAAAGATTTTTTTAAAATACAGCAACAATAAATATCTGAAAATAGCAAATCTAAAATTGGGGGTGAACATTTGATAAATGCAGATCATGTTTTATTTCTCAGCTCATAATACCTATTTTAGGTTGTCAATCTCCTCCCAAGGCTTGGTGAACTGATAAAGGATGAGTTGAAGATCCTTGCTTGAATTTCACTTTTGTGTCTTTCTCTTATATGTACAGTATGTACATTTTTCTCGTTCCAAGAAAAAAACTCAGAGACTAGTCACAGAGTAAACCACCAAGACAAACACTAAAAGTGAGAGAGTCAACTGTGAAAAAATTATCTCTTCACAAACTTTGTAGCAGAAAACCATTTTATTTGCAGCATTTTTACTGCTCTCTGTCTCTTTAGAAATTCTGTGGACTTACACAGATATAAAACAGATCCAGCTAAAATAATTCAACTTCAACCAGTGTGAAGTATGTGAGAAAAATGAGAAATTGGCCAAGTGCTTCTTACTGACTACCAGGACTGTACTTCACATAAGCAATTTGACTCAAAAAATGCAAACAAAAGCTATTTCCATTCCTATGAAATAATGTATTTCCTTTCTGAGGTTTCTGAATTTCTTGCAGTTTAAATTTGATGTTGTTTCTATGGCTTACTGTTATGATTGCTTTGATTATTCCTCTTCATTTCTGATCTAATAATTGTAACCAACCTGTTGCCTGCAAATCACCCTCAGTATTTCTTCTGCTGTCTCTAACATACACTGCATTTTGCTCTGGACAGACACAGACCTGTCCTCTTGGAGCTAGTGGAGAATAGTTATCAGCTGTGTGGGAGGCAGAGTACAATGACAGAGCACATGGAAGGGACAGAGGGGAACACACAGTGAGAAATTGCCCAGCAATTGCTGCGGTTCCAGGTAACAAATAACCGGTCTGCGAGCTCAACAAGCCACCAGATGTGCTTAGTTTGTAACAGACATCTCTGATTATCCTATCACTGTCAGTCTCAGAGCACAGCTAGAATCTGACTTAAATAGTTTGACTCTGTTTTGAACTCCTTAAGACATCCCAAAATCAATATAGCAGCCATTATTTATAACATGGAGTTAAATTCCAGACCAGTAGAACAAATTTGCACTTAATTTTGACTTTTAGAATATGGTTAGAAATGTTTTTTCTTCTTTATACTATTCACTTTTTTCACCACAGTTTACACTGAACAGTCTGAGAGCTGCCAGCATTCAATGCAGCCCTGGCAGACAAGCCTGTCCTTCCCTTTTTCCATGCAAACACTCTAAGTTTTGAATGCATCAATCATGTCACTGCTAATTATGCTACAAAGAGATTTAAAAATAAATAAATATAAATCCATGGTGAACAGATAGATGCTCTTTTCTGTATAAAGCACTAATTGCAGTAAACCATATGATTTCTTATGCTTATTAAGTGTGCCTGGATGAAGTTCTTCCTTCATTCATCTGCAGCACCTTGATATGTTCATATGCACTGCACATCCCTGATGTGGATCAGCTCTGGGACACTGTGCATCTCATGATACAAATACACTCCTTTTCCTACTCTCATCAAACTGCAACAGGCCAATTGCACTTACTGAACTTTTATAAGGAAAAGGCAGCAGCCCTTCTTTTCCTGTGACAACAGTAGTGACCTGAGCACTCCCCAGACTGGGAGACTTCAGCTGGCACATGAAATCACTAAGCTGACTGAGAAGGGACCATCTCAGACACATCACTCAAGGCAGGAACCAACTACTTGAGGTTCCAAAAAACCCCAGAATGGCAGATGTGTTTCTGTATCTTTACTCTGAGTGTCAAAGGTTTTCTTTCTTGTTGTTTGTTCTTTTTCCCACGGTACAGTAGAAAACTGAAATTCTGGTATCCAATAATAATATAACTTTTGGCTCTAATACACAGCTTTCTGGAGAGACAAGGAAGTTAGTCTATTGTACTTCTTTATGGACAGAGTGTCCCAAAGAACTTTACAACAAAGTACTTTACTGACAGCACAGTGAGTGCAGAAAAATGTGGCAGCCAGAAAGCTCTCAGCAAAACCTCAGAAATATTCATAGGCAATAGGACTTCTTTTATTGACAAGATTTGCTGCCCAGGAACTCAGGGTTTATTTCTGTTCTTTTTCACAAGAAAGGACCCAACACAAGTTTTTCTTCATCAAGGCAAGGATCCTCTTAGATTCTTCACATCAGATGTGTTAACTGGTTTCAGTTAGAAGACACAGTATATCACACCACCTCATAGAATACTACACATGGAAGGCTGACAAAATCGTGGTGAAAACAGTACTAAAATACAGGGAACCTGAAGAAACAGCACTACCTACGCAGTTTCGCTGATCTCTTCTGGAGTCTGAAGAAACCCACACCATTTAACCCTGCTGATGTTATTATAGACGATAAAATTCTCAGTGCAAACTCAATTTACACCGGTCAGTCAGATGGGGAGTGTATGCCCTCCAATGTGTTTATGTAGGCACACATCTGTTGCTGGGGTTTGTTATATCACAGCTTTGATACAAGAAACACTGGAACGTAACTGGGAGAACTGAAGTAACAGGATTGACAGTCGCACTGGAAATATTCATTCAAACCCTAGCACAGCTCTTGAGGAGACAAAACACAGCCACAAATCTCTGGAAGTGTGAATGGTTTGGCCCTGTATCTTCCCTGGAAATATCAAGATCCACAAAGTTTTAGCCTCAGAGATGTGTACTTAGCTGCAATTTCACGAGGAATTAGGATCATGGGCTTGTTTTACCCAGCCCACAGCAGTGGTTATTCCCAAGGCCAGCTTTAGCCCATCTGCTCACATTACCCTGTCTTCCATTACCAGTTCATCCACAGATCACTCAAATTACTGCTATTTTTTTATCTGAAGTGACTCCTCTTTATTGTCTGAGCAATTGAGTGTTGCAATCAGAGACACTTCAACTGCCAGCACCAACCAGGTTCTTGAATGCACAGACATTACTTTTGTAGTATAGGCTGGAAATGCTAGAGAATTACATGGTTTAACACGTCAAATGTTCAACATTAGTATGTAATGATATCAACAGCACTTAGAGCAGGATCCACCAAGGGCCACAAACAGGACTCTGGTATCTGAGGGGAGCCTTCTGTAATGTCAGTACAGCTGAACCATCACCTGTTTTTTAGCTAGAACTGTGTCTGCACTTCAGCTCCACCCAAGTTAATTACTTGGAGCACCCCACGGCTGCAAACTGAAGCAGCTTCAAAATGAGGGTGGCTTATATTAACTGTATTTTAATTATTGTCTTCTGCATCATAACAGTAATGATGGTTCTGTTAATCAAGGGGAGTGAATTTTCCTTCCCTGAGATCAGTAATAAGTCTGGTTTGGACTTTTACAGGAACAAAAAAAAAGATATATATGCCTTCTTAAAAATTACAAACATCCATGGAAATCAGGAATCAGAGGTCTGTAAACACAAGCTGCACTCAGATTTTCAACTATCTACTGTCTGGTAACTTTACTATTTAACAAACAAATAAATAAAATCTATTAATTCATTCTGATCTGCAGAAATTCAACCTCCCATGCAGGACTACAGTTAAAAGCTGGAAATAGGCACTGTGCTAATTCTTTCAGGTTTTATTTTCAAACTCATTTTCACACATTTAAATTCTCCAGTGCACCTAAGGACATTCCTAGGACTTTTTTGACTCCAACAGAACTGTAAACATATCCCATCCTTTAGCCAGATGAAACCTGTCAAACTTGAGGTCAAATTCATCCCAGCCATCTCAGCAAGTAAAATAATTCCTAAATATCAATTTCAAGTTTTTGCAGCCAGAAAGACAAATCAAACAGACCTTCATAATGTCATGAAGGTACAGAAGAAGGATTACAAGAACCTTTGAGGTCCAGAAGCCTTTAAGCAGTTTGTTTGCTATAAACCATGACAACACCAGGAGTGTTGGGAGAGGATTCTGCCCATCACTCTTCAAACGTTCTGCACCAGAGAAGACCAGAACAGATTTTGCTGTGCTCAATTCAGTGCCCTATGTAAAGCAAACAGTAGTTTAACTGAACTTTCTAACTTCCTTTGCTAGAAAGGGAAAAATTTTGTTTGAAGGAGGAATAATTTTTTGCTTATTTGTGTGAGGTTTTGTTAAAATATCTGCCCTCATTGCACCTCTTGATCCTGCCATGCAGCACTAGCACCACGTTTCCACCCCCTGTGTGCTGGACTTGGGCCTGATCTTGAGGGAATTACAGGTTAGATGGCAGTGCCACTCAGAAATGGCTACTCTGAAGTGCTACAGTTTAATAAAAATTAAAGAGAGAAAATTAACTAACCTAAGGTTAAAATTGCCAACAAAAAATGAAAGTAAAGGAAGAAACATTGGAGATGATTGATTAAAAATGACTATGTTTATACTACAATCCTGACTATGCAGCTCACCTGCATATAGAAGGTTCCCTCCACAAACTACAGAGCTCCTGTTCTCCTAATTATACATTCAGAGGGCTCTGCACAACACTCAGAAATAAAAAACTTTATCTTATGGAAAATAACTGCTGAACAATGACATCCACTGATACTGGAGCCTGTTACACATCTTATTAGAACCCCCCTGTTCTCTCCCACATTCACATCCCTGTAGTATCCTGCAGAGTAACTTCAGTGCATCTAAGAAAGCGTAAAAGCTTTGGGTTAATAATTCATTACGAATAGTCTACATTTTCATGCAGTGCGTATCCAGGTGATATTATGCTTAATATAAATTCAAAATGTCAGCTTAAAAAAAAATGGAAGCATTTCTACTTTTGTTTTAAGTGTGAATCATGGAATAATTTATTCATGGTACCACAATAAACTGTCAGCTATCTTGACAACTGAAAATGAAGTGTACTGTACTCCTTGGAAATTCCCAGAAATATTTTTTTGTGTTACAAAAAGGATAGAAAGAAAAGACAACACATTGAAACCCATGGCCAGACTCCACACGCACAGAAACTTCATTCAGATGCCACTGCATTAGGATCTGTAGAGCCCTTAAGTCATAACAACCTATCAGAAAAAAATCACCTGAAGTGATCTCAGCATATTTTAAAATGTTCAACTGTCGTTTTGGAGCAGTAATTCAAGTATTTAACCTCAGAAAAAAGTCTTGATGGAAAATACAAGGGAAAAAAGCATGTTAGTGGAAGAGAAACTGCCTTAATTGGGTAGTTAAGAGTATTTGATAGGATTATAAAAAGGCAAAACTGTCAGAATGCTATTTTTCTATTGGCCACTGGCCAAAGCAGTGCAGGGTTTTAGAGGAAAGAATAAACCTCCACAATTATACAGCACCTCCCACACAAGATAATTTCAAAACAATTTTCAGTCTTTCACTTCTATTTGCGTGAGAGGAAATTTTCATTCACTTCATAGTTTCTCATTGAATTTCTTCACCATTGAAGTCTTTGCCTATAAAAGGGAATATGCCCCAACGAAAAGCCACTGATAGCAGCAGCAGCAGCACCAACACAGACCTCTCATGTGGACAAGGGAACACCCTAATTGCACCAGTTCATTCTGTTTGAATCATTCCACTCCTGCAAAGTATCTGCACCAGAAGCTGTACCAGTTCAGGTGCCCCAATGACTCAGCTGCAGTCGGAGCAAATGTCCACCCCAGCAAAGCCTTGGAAGGATTCGAGCTAACAGGTCAGCAGCAGCTCCCTGCTGTGAGCCTTTAATTCATCTTCAGCTACCAAAGTGCTTCTCTTCTCCACATGAGCCACAACTTTCTTGTTCCCCCAACTTTAGCCCACAATTTTTAAAGGCTAACCGCTCTTTTGACCTAAAAAAAGCCTGCTCTAAGTAAGGAGAAACTCCCCAGGACAGAAAGATAGAATGAAGATTCCATTCAGCACTGTTGGGATTATTTTCAAAAAGAAAAAAACTTGCACTACTTGATGTGAATCCTAAAGAGCTGTCAGAATGACTATCCACCCAATAGAAAGAGATTTCTACTTAGTAAAATGGAAAGTCTCATGAAAGACCTTCATGTCCTTCCTCTGACAAGTCAGGAGGTTTTTTTCCCCATACATGTGGCAAACTTATTTCTAAGTATTCTTTGATCACAACTTGTATATGAAAATGGCACAAGGGAACACTTGAGGAAAAATTAGGTTGTATACTCATGTATCAAAGCTCAGAGTTACATTTCACTTGACCATGGCCTTTAAATGGCTACTGATAGTTTGTTCTTTTGTTGGTTTATATTACATATAAACACACTGCATTATGTATATTATATATTGCACACTTAATATGTGTTATTGTGGTACATATAGTTAAATATTAGTTATATTATCTATGTATGTATTATACATCTATATGTGTTATCCACAGCAGACATTACATGTCATACAGTTTGTTCATAGTTGTCTCAACTTTTTTCATTTGAACAAAAACAATTAAGAACAAGACTTCAAACTAAAATTTTTATAGTATCTGCCATTAGTTACAATACATTTTGAGAAAGGACATGAGAGATGAAAGTCCAGCAAAGAAAGTGTAGGAGTAATATCTTCAGATCAGTATTTTTCTTTTCATTCCCTTCCCTCCTCCTACCAATATGACTTTCTCAATTGACTTGGGGAAGATACACTGACAGCAAAAGAAGTGGCAACTGTGTTAGAATCATTTCTGTTGGGTCCATAGGGACAATTTCTTTCAAGCAGATGAAATCACAGAATCAAAAAATGGTTTAGGTTAGAAAAGACCTCTAAGATCAGTGAGTCTAGCCATTAATCCAACACTCACAAGTCCACAACTAGACCATGTTCTCAAGTGCCACATCCTCATGTCTTTTAAATAGCTCTGAGGATGGTGATTCCACTACTTCCCTGGGTAGCCTGTTTCACATCTCAACAACCCCCTTAGTGAAGAATTTTTCCCAATATCCAACCTAAACCTCCCCTGGTACAACTTGAGGTTGATTTCTCTTGTCTATTACTTGTCACTTGGAAGAAGAGGCCAAACTAGAGCCTCAATAAAACCTCCTTCCAGGCAGTTGTAGAGAGATAGAAAAGGAGAGCCTCCTCTTCTCCAGGCTGAGCCCCCCTTCAGCTCCCTCAGCTGCTCCTCACAGGATTTGTGCTCCAGACCCTTCCCCAGCTCTGTTCCCTTCTCTAGACCAGCTGCAGCCCCTCAATGTCCCTCCTGACCTGAGGGCCCCAGATCTGGGCACGGCACTCCAGGTGTGGCCTCACCAGTGCCCAGCACAGGGGACAGTCCCTGCCCTGGCGCTGCTGCCACAGGCCAGGGGGGCATTGGCCTCCTTGGCCACCGGGGCACACTCTGGTTAATGCCCACCAACACCCCCAGCTTTCCAGCTGCTCTCCCCTCAGCCTGTGGCACTGCATGGGGTTCTTGTGGCCAAAGTTTCGGACCCAGCACTTGGTCTTGCTGAACTTCATTCCACTGGCCTTGGCCCATCAATGCAGCCTATCCAGATCCTTCTGTAGAACCTTCCTGCCCTCCAGCAGATCAACACTCCTGCTCAACTTGGTGTCATCTGCAAACTGTCTGGAGGTGCACTCAGACCCCTCATCCAGATCATCGATAAAGATTAAACAGGACTGGCCCCAGAACTGAGCACTGAGGAACCACTTGTTACCAGCTGCTGACTGGGCTTAACTCCATCCACCGCCACCCTCTGGGCTTGGCCACCCAGTCAGGATTTTACCCAGCAAAGAGTGTGCCATGCAAGCCACGAGCAGCCAGTTTCTCCAGGAGAATGATGTGGAGAATCATGTCAAAGGCTTTACTACAGTCCAACCGGACACACCCACAGCTTTCCTCTATCCAGTAAGTGGGTCACCTTGTCACAGAAGGAGATTGGGTCAGTCAAGCAGAAACTGCCCTTCAGAAACCCACGGTGACTGGGCCGGATCCCCTGGTGGTCCTGCATGTGTCATGGGATGGCACTCAAGATGATTTGCTCATGGCATTCAGAAGAAATATCTGCCTTGTGAAGAGTCCCGGCATTTTGTTCTGTATTGTTTTATCATAACTGCACATTAAATATTAATAACTGCAAATATGACAGATAAAAAGACCTCTTGACTTATCCTGAGGATGGTTGCAAATTAGGAACCGTGACATTTTGCAGTACATACCTCTCATCTGGGCCACTTCCAGGGATAGGCTAATGCATTTAAGTGACACATAATATCCTTGCCTTTTTCATTCCTTATTGGACATTTTCAATTTCCAGATTGAAATTTCCAAACACAACAGTTCTGATAACATTATCAGATATCTGAAATTCTAGGGAAAATAGTTGCTGCACAAAAAGAGTCAAATACACATGCTCGTGGCATACAGAAATGTTTCTATCTTTTCAATTCTCAAATTTTCCTATGAATTCTAAAAACTGATCAATATCCAAAGTAACAGTTTATAGTCCTTGCCTGAAGAATTTATCTTTGCCTCAAGGGGCAGTTACCACCCCTTGATGCTGTAGTCCTGTGAGGAAGATTACCAATCTTAGAATTTGGTATCTATTGCAAGTATTTGATATGGTGTGTTACAGTATGAATAATGGCCCAGTACAAAGCATACTGTCAGTTCACCAACAACCAGAACACCCCTCATTTTTTCACACAGCTTTTGTGCTCTCAAATACAGCAGCCCAACATATTAAAAAATAAATTAATCTTTTCTTAATGTCACATGTGACATTTCAAAATAAAAAAAAGAGCACTTCCTTTCTTCTTTCCTTTTTTCTTGTCACTGGAACAATTTCTTCCTCCTTAACACAGATTTCAGCACATTCTACCCAACATAGCTGTAGTGTATGAAACTGGCATAAATGATTGTATATTCAACTCTTACTATTACATGTTCATTACCTAAAATAATTAAAACTTAAGGGAAATTACAAAGTATATCTGTGAAAGGCAGGCTGCAGGAAGATTTTCAAAATTACCCTTCTCAGGTTGTGATGAATCTAATTACGCTGACAATCCATCATTGTCTATTGTGTGTCAGGAGAACCAGCTGCTACTGTTGCATTCACAATCTCCTCCCCATCCTCACCTGTGAGCAGCCAGCAGGAGCCAAACCAACCCACCCACTGCTCCTTTGTTGTGGGCCAGCTCAGCCAACACACAACTCGTGCTGAACTAACTGGTGAAGACTCAAATATCAGCAGATATTACAGGCAGTAGGAGCCTCTTTATTTGACAAACAATTACTCTTCAAGTTAGGAGCAGGATTGAAGCTGCCATCAAATTAGCCCTTGGTGTTGTGAACACCAAATACGGTGATCATGGGCAGTCCTGCCATGCAAATGATGTAATTACATACATATTTTCTATAAAAGCATTCACAGGAAGGACCTATAAATTGTTTCTACAATTACATGATTTAACTTTCTTTTTTTCATTTCAAAACATAAAATCCATGCTGAAAACTGTGTTTCAGAATCTAAATGAACATTAATACTCTTCCAAAAGAGCATTAGATAACTTTTATTTCTATTCAAGTTTTTCTGCCTTTTGACTCCCACATGCTGCACATATACTGGCAAATATTTTGATGTGGTTGTTGCTGTGATAAAAACAGGTCCTCGCATAAAAATATTAAGATAAAGAAAGGCTCAGTGTTCTAGTCTTACTGAGGGTCATGAGCCTGGATCGTTCTACCTCAATAATCCTACCCTAAACCAAATCATTTATTAAATCAGCATTTACCTCACACCCCACCCAAACATATTTGATGAATCAGCACTTTCTCAACATGGGCAAAAAGATGAAGCACTCCTAGAACACACAATTAACAGTATATTCTTTTTCTTGCACTAAGAGCATGGAGAATAATAAACTTGCTATAAACTTGTTCTTCAATTACAAACAAAAAAGCAACACAAACATTTACTGTGTTTTTCAAACCATATTTTTTTTAAACAAAAAAGTTAAAATTGTTTCACTTATAATTTTAAAAGTGAGGTTTTATCAATAACAGCTATAAATACATTATCAGCCAATGGCAATGGCTACAGAAACAATTTATTTACATGCTGCTAGTTGTATAATCATCTTTAAATTGTCTTGAAAATTAATTTTAAAATGCTTTCCTGATCTCAGTTACTTAGCAAATGAATATTATGAATATGAATAGCTTGCTTGGTTTACACTTTTCATAAAGTTTCTATGCATTTAGACATTCCAGAATTTATATTTACTGGTTTGAAATTTATGTGAAGGACCAAAGATTCTATGAATTACAAAAATCAACTTACACATCAAACAAACAAAAAATGTTTGCACTGTTTCAAAGCCATAACCTGAGGATAAAGAACTAAGCTCAGACAACAGCAAATTAGATTTATGTCTTGCATGTAAAGATCACTGATATCAAATGCTCACTTGTCTCAATTTATCTCAAGCAGAAGTGAGGGCAATGGCACTTATGAAGAGTCTAGAAATAATAAATTACATCTTATTGCATGAAGTCAAAGGTTAAACTTATTATTGCTCACCACAGGCCAACCTTAACCCCAGAATTAATGCCATAAACAAAAAACAAAATTCCATTTGCACTCATAATGCTCCAGGTTAATGTCTCTGAAGAATTATAAAAGGGAAATGATGCCCTCTACTGCTCCCAGAAAATGTTTCTGTATAAACACAGTGTTTTGGTTCAAAGGGAAATTATCATGTAAACCCAATGAACATGTATTTTCAAACTAACCAGTGCTCATTAGCATGACATGTGCCAAGGAAAATTTATTCCTTCTTTGGCTTTTAATTAAAACATATGAAGGGCCTTTCCTTGTAGAGGAAACTCTCAGGAACAAACAGCTCTAGTGAATAGAGAATCGCAGGAGTTTCTTAGAAGTTTCGCATTTCAGTGAATAAAGCATGAAGATTTAATTCAATATTTTTTCTTGATGTATTTCTGATTACACCAAACTTCAAATAATAACTTTTATGTAGTAATGATATTTTTCAAATAGCAGCATTGACAGGATGGAGTTTGCTGTCAGAAAGCAATTTGGCACAATTCACAGCAGCCAACAAAGCTCACACAGGGCCTGGGAGTTGTGGGAGACACAGCTCAGTTCAGTTCTGGTATCACAGACACTCTTATAATGCATTTCTGGATGGGCAGGTAAAGCAACAATGTTATTGTCTGAAACACTTTTCAGGCAAAGAGAACTCAGATACTGAAAAGTCTTTCCCAGTGTCATATTTGTTCTGCTTTTAAGCCAAAATGTACCCAGAGATATCAAAACTGTTAACTCCTGATTCCCACCAGTGTAAGTGAAAAATAACCCCCAAATTCTTAAAGGTATTTGAACAGATTGAACTTCTCTATGTCAAAGTAAACTACATAAATATTTATGTAAAGTTACATAAATACATATTGGGCACATTGTTGCCTTTGACCTGACCTTCAGCACCTTGTGGCAATTATTAAACACAACTAATCTCAAAATCCCTGTCTCTGTCCAAGGCTTGCAGAGTGAAATGGCTGCAGTTCACGAGTGCTGATGGCACAAAAATAAACAACATTAAATCAGCAAAGTTAAGGAGCTGACATGTCTAGACATGCTTTCTTGCTACAAAGTTCTATTTACCACAAATTCTACCCTGTGTTCTGATGTTATTTAGACAATATTTCTATGACCTTACATTGGCCATTTTCAGCTCAAAGCACAGTGAAACACGGAGAGAAGAGAAGCAGCTTTTACCTGGTTCTTACGAGGACACTCCTGAAGTCAAGTCTGAGAAAGGAAAAACTTTCTCATTCACTGTCAGAGCATAAGAAGTTGAAAGTGCAGCATCTGTATTTCAGGAAACATTTGGTTAGAACAATTTCTGCTCATTTATGACAACTTTACAACTCATCAACAATATGAATATAATGTTCATGATGGTTTACCCTTTAAATATTAACCAAATCCAAGACATGCTCAGTGAGGTGGTTTAACAAAATATAAATTCTATTCAGACTTGTAGGATTATATGCCATAAACAAATGTATCATGTTTCATTAAGAGCATATTTTCAAATAAGTTCAGAAATCAGATTCCTGCCAGTTTATTTTACTTTTTTTTTTTTGCTGTTCACAATTTGGCCCTCACAGTGTTACCTGAGTAACACTAACTCAAGAGTTTGCAACACAATCACCCTCTTCCAGTCCTCACCTAAGAGAAATCTCTATGGATAATCAGACTGAGAGGCATATATATATTTAAATAAATATAAAATGTTTTAAGTCAAAGGAGATGATTTTAAGTCACTCAACAGTAGGCATTGCCCAGGCAGAGAATTCTAATAATTACATTTTATTTCCAAGGCAAAACTGCATTTAACTCTGCTCAAAGGCAGTTGAGGATAGTCCTGACTCATACATATTTCTCCATGTATTATAAAAGTGGGTTTTGTTTTAGCATTTAATAGTCTGAAGATGACTGGAGAGTGACAGAACTTCAGTATGAAAAAGTGGATAACATGACTGACAGAAGTTTTAAAAATTTAATCAGCCATATAAAGCAAGTTACCCCCAAGCTATTTTACCTTGATTTGGATGTAGGACTCTCTATAATAAGACCAAATGTAGAGCTTATTTCTATTACTTGTAGTGGAATAGGTTGAAATGGGATAGCATCCTCCTGAAAGTGTTTTACTATTTTCCTACAAATCACATAAAGGAAGGCATTCATTTCTGTAAATATGCTTTCTAAATGTGAAAGGGTTAAAGCAATTTCCAGAGGTCTCTGTCTAGGAAAAGCTCTCCACTGATATTTGCTCTGAGGCTGCAGCAAAATACACTGGAATCAAATGGAAATGCATCACTGTGCTTTATGGAAAGAGTTAGTTCATGTACTTCTTTCAGCACTATTAGACAAGCCCAGTATGCCCAGTTGGTTTAAATAACATTGTATTGAAATTGTTGGAAATATTCTGATTTGCAACAGTTGATGACTAATCCCACTGATTTTAGCAGGATTAGGTATTAGACCTTATTCTCACAGAAATTCTGTGAGCCTAATTTTCAACTGCAGTGTTTTCACATAGACTTCTCAAGAGAGGATCAGTTACAGTGTAAATAATCAGAAATATTTTCACACCCTTTGACTGTGTAAAAGTCTATGTATATACTGAAAGTCTGATCCAGCTTACTGTTCATACACAAAAGTTTAAAACACATAGTTTATTAAGAGGGAAAAGAAAACTCTTTCACTGAAGAAAAAGTATTGTTCTGTACAAGAAAATATAATCCAAATATTACCGCTCTTTTCTGGACATTAAAATAATACTAAAATCTAGGACCAGATTTCAGAAAAACCTTACTAAAGTAGATGAACATTTAGTCAGTTCAGCAGTCTAAATTAAGCCAACAGGACTATACATACAGATAAATATTAAGTTCTATTGGTCTTAACCTTATAACAGCCAAATTTTGTGTGAGCTCTCTGCAAACTGACATCCTTCACACATGGAAGTCTTTACCCCCATTCCAATCCTGCTTTGCACAGTATAAATAGCAAAACAAAGAGCAAGTTACCTACAATAAGGTCTTAAAAGCATTAAAAAGCCATTGCAAGCACACCTTCAAAGCCAACTGCATCTCTTGTACCTCTCAACTATTGGTGCCACTTCCCCCCAACTCTTTCAAACTGTACTAAACCTCCTAGAAAGACAGAGATCAGTTCCTGTAAAGAGCTTTATAAAGCCCCTGGTTACAAGATTAGCAAGAACAGTGCTTTAATTTTTGCAGCTGCAGAAACTTTGATGAAGTACGCTGGTTTTAAACTAACTTATGGGGAGCACCTGAGCACGGCTGTCCTCCTGCAGCATTTCAGCTGAGCTGAGCTCTGCATTGCTCAGAGACAGCTGTGTGGGGGTGACACCCCTTCAAATGCCACTTGTCATTCCTGCAAGTGATTCAGTAGCTCTCAATCCCCTCTCACAATAGAGATTATGCTCTTAGGTTGTCATTTGTTTTGTCAGTCACTCAAGTGAAGCTGCAATGTTTAAATACATGGCAGTCACTCAGTGTGGAACCTTTAAAATAATACAGCTAAATATTTACGTTTTTAAAAACCCACAAAACTGTGTCCTGGAACACTTCCCAGGCTAAATAACAGTCTTTGCCAATACACCTGCAGCTTATTGTAACTAATTAAGAAACTTGAGCAAACACAATCAAAAAGCCTCAAAAACCAGATGCAGAGTCCATTACTTGAAAATAAAAATATTACCCACTCTCAAACAACTGATGCATACGTAATTGCAACTTTATTGTCTTTTTTTCCCTTTATAAAGATTCAGTTACTTACAACAGATTGTTTTGAAAGAAATTTGGAAATAAAAAAGTAATTATAAAATTATTGGAAGGACTAAGTTTCTTTAATAGAAACTACTAATTACTAGTCCATACCTTGGATTATTTTCAAAAAATTTGCCTCTTAATACTAAAGTTGATTATCTATGAGGTCATTAAGATGTCACCATTGCAATCAATTCTCCAAAAGGGAAACCTTCTTAATCACAAGTGTCATTGGGGCCTAAAGCAGATATAAACATGTGTCACTGCATAACTGGGGACTTGAATAAGATCTAGAAGTTGGCCCATATAAAGCACTGTGAATTATTTTATTTCAAACCACTTTTGGCTTTTTGCTCTGTAGTTCTGTAAACAACAACAACAACAAAAATGGTAGTTAAAAGCATATACCAAAATTTCCTGATGAGAATTTAAGGCTGTCTTAAGTTTCATGGGTATATTATGTATAAGATTTGAGAGTCCTAGTTCCATATATTTATATATAGTTCTTTCTGAAATATGTAGAATTTATTTGAGGTATCCTTTTAAAAAAATATGCTACTATTGTGCTATGACTACAAATTAAGGTTTCTGCTATTCATATGCAAGCAGGGTATCTTCTATACCCTGGTATTTTAGGTCCCCATCCCGCAAATAATGAACAAAGATTTAAGTTTATGTGTGAAAATAACTCCATTGAAGGCCACAATATTAATAATGAGGATCAGAGCACCATTTGTAACATGCACCATCACAGACTGCACAGCTTGTTTACCCAACACAGACCTGAGAGACAATTCTAAAATTGGGTTCCCATGTTGTTTCCACCAAAATAGCTCCTGTTTCAAGTCTGCAGCTCAAGCCCAAACAATCCAGGAAGGCCCAGTTTCATAAAATAATTTCCACAGCCTATTTTCAATTGCAGAAATTGGAATATAAAGCAAGAAGTTGCACAAGGCATCTGAAGTAAGCTGTTGTAAAACATGAAAGACAAAACTCCTATTTACACATCACCATGATGGTGTTTCTCCAACAGTAATACAAATTTTGAACTTGGCAGCAACTCACAGTCGGGGCAATCTGTAATTTATCCCACTGGTGTGCCAAGTAGGAATGCAAGAGCAGGCACTGGGTGTACCAATGCCTTTGGCTACTACCAGCTGAACAGTGCACTTTTCCTTCTCTAAAATAAGATTACAAGATACAACCAAAGATTCAGGAAAGTGAAATTTCCCCTCCAACCAAGGAGGGCCCATCACTTTGGATATGTTATTGTGAAAAGCCCATAGAATGGGGGGAAAAATGATTCTTCCATGACAAATCCACTTTGTAAGCAGCCTATTATAATAAAGACTAGTGTTCTCAACCTGGCTCTTATTTGGGTTTTGTACACCTGAATAGGTACCTGTGACAAGATGGAATTCTTGCAATTTCTCCTAAGTATGAGGAAGATCAAATTCAGACTGCAGTTCAAAAAAAATTACTATAATTAAATATTTTTTCTAGTCTGTCACAACAATGCAGGGAGAAAGTTCCAACTTGTTTTAATAATTATCCCATTGCTGTAAATGATAGTTGAATAAGTTTTATCAAGAATATATATAGAATTATACAGATTACAATAAATCCAGCAGTGAGACCATGTTTTATAACATACAGTGTGGCAAAACAGGCAACAAGAAAACACCCCCAGCACCAAGCATTGCCCAATTCATTTAGAAATCAGTGAGGCTTCATTTAGCTGAGATATTCCAAAAAGCTCTGTTAACGTGGTCGGCAGAATTTTCTTTCGGCTTTTCAATGATACTCTGTGTCCCCAAAATGCTGGTAATTGTATTTTTTATTATAAAGTTCCTTGCTTACAGTTTCATTGTGAGCAATAACAACTAAAAGCAGCAGTGGCTGCAGTGGCTGCATTTCAACAGCGGAGGGCACCAATCACCTCAGAAATTGCCTTGCTAAATGTTGGATTACATTCTTCTTATATGTGAACCTTGCAGGATAATTTGATGGGAAAGCAAAATTCAAGTGTCTAAACAACAACAACAACAAAAGTCTTCAGGAAAGTCCTCCAGGGAAGCACCTCTCCTGACTGTGAGACCTGAGCTGTGCAGAAAGGCTGTTTGTGTGCAAATGCAGTGTGTGCACAGCTGCAGATTCTTACATCTTACCATGCCCCAGACAGTTCTGTTTGATTCAAAGACATAACACCTCAAATTCAGATAGGAAAATATATATAGCCAAACCTGGATGTGAGCATTTAGTGTGATTTTCTGGTGTGCCAAGAGCTGCAAACTCTCAGTTAGTTCAAAAGTTCCAATCAGCAACAAAAGTGCCTTTATAAAATGATATTATTTTTGTATTATTCCTTTCCTGGTGTAACATGAAGGTAGATTAAAAGAAAATATATACATTTAAATGTGGAATAATAAAATATTCGTCCTCCTTTCAGAGTCTGTATTTAATGAACAGCTACTAACAGGTACCTTCACAGAGTAGCCCTGTGGGGAGCAGAGGTGAGGGCGCTGTGCCTGCCCAGCCTCGGGAGGGGTGTGGATATCCAAAGGAGGGTTGTGTGGATATCCAAAGGGAGGGGTGTGGGTGTCCAAAGGAGGGTGTGATATCCAAAGGAGGGTGTGGGGATATCCAAAGGGGGGTGTGGATATCCAAAGGGGGGTGTGATATCAAAGGAGGAGGTGTGGATATCCTAAGAGGGGTGTGGATATCCAAAGGAGGGGGTGTGGATATCAGAGGAGGGTGCCGGGAGCACGGCCCAGGCCCCGCCCGCTGGGGCACACACTGAGGCACGTGAGGAAAAACATCTTTACTGTGCACTAACCGTGGACGGGATGGCGCAGAGGGACGTGAATCTCCCGCACTGG